>JANFNE010000071.1:0-39695 GCA_024867545.1 Phytopythium helicoides | reverse complement strand
GTTCGGACACATGACAGCCTCCTCCCAGTCCGACACCTCCTGCATCCAGTACCGCAGACTATGGCTACCTCGAGCGTGCATCGGACCAAGCTTCGGGTGGGTGCCATCGAACCACGAGTTCTTGAGAATGAAGCCACCAGTGTATCCCTGTTGCGTACGGTACTCGTCGTTGTATCCGGCGAGCGTCATGGCGTGACCTCCTTCGTTCGTCATGATATGGCTCGTGATGTATTCGCCGTGCATGTTGTAGTTCTCCTTGCCAGTGATGGGGATGCAGCACGTCGTGGCAGACAACTCGGGTGGGCAGATCGTGCAGGAGGTCGAAGCGGGGTTGCATCGCTCGTCGTTGGCGAGGTCTCCGATGCATGGGTAGTAGTAGGTGATGTATGGCATGGCGGTGGAGATTCCCATCGCCTGTTGGTCACGAACGAGACCACGCTTCACAGATTGAATGTCGTAGAAAGTTTGGAGACGCTTGACTCTGAGCTTGAGGGGGTTGGATGCACGCTTTTCGGGCGTGAGACCGTCGCACACGGTGTCATTTCCAGGATCGGGGAAGTACGGGCAGATCGAGGTTGGGTAGATGTTGTCCTTGAGTCCGTTCACGAGGTACAGGAGCTCACTCCCATGATCGCAGCTGTCGTGCTCGACCGTTGCTTACCCACTCTCACGGCGTCCATTTTTCCAATGATTTCCATAAACGGTTTACATATTTCCATAAATAGGCAATTTGACCGTGCAAAAGTTTTATACAAACTGGCGTTTTCATCAGTTTTAACCCCTTGGTTCCCAACGTCGTATCTTATGACATTAGTATGGGAAATGCAAGCGATAGTCTCTGGATGACGCGCTTGTTTCTCATAAGCATGAAGTGCCAGGAGCCCGCCAAGGAGCCGAGCGTCATGAAGACTGCCTAGGCGACTCAACGGACACTACACTACTCGACTGGATTTTCTTGGTCGTGTAGAAGGCTTGCTGAGAGCTCATTGGTAGCATCGTGGATTCCAACGCCCAGATCCATTGAATTTGGAGTCGTGACACCTCGACATCACGCCGCTACTATTGCTGCATTGTCGCTCTGCTGTCCACTCGCTCAGCGCTGCCCAAGGAGGCCTCACTCATTCTCGACTTTTCGCTCGCTCAAACAAGCTTCCCAACCATACAGCGCTGCGCAGCCTGGCTTTCGTCGGGCAGCGCAGTTGATCGGCGGCCAGCCTCATCCAAACACGAAGGTCCGTGTATCGCAGTCTGATCGACTATTGTAATCTATATGGGATGGTTCTCCATGGAAACAGGATGTGGATCTTTCGCACTCGTATTGCAATGAATGCAGCTCAGGTTGTTACAGCGACTTGTTCGAGTCGATCGAAGACGCCAAGAAAACACGCTGTAACTAGTAGTGCGAAGAAGGTGACTTCCACATCCGCGTCTACACATGTCCGCAAAGGGAAGGACAGAGCCACTCCCAAGAAATCTTCTGGTACGGTGATGGAGGAAGCATTCAAGAAGGGCAAGCGGTACTGCACGGTCACATGCCGACTGAAGACCGTATGCCCAGATCCCGATCTACGAGAGTAAATCAACAGCTGCGTTCGATGGATGAAGCAAGTCCAACTAGAGGCGTGGCACTTGGTCAATTTGCACACGCTTCGTTGTTTGGAGTCTAATGGTACCAGCCCTCTCCCTACGTATGACGCCTCATTCTTCGACCGCTGCTGTGCTGGTGTAGCACCCACGGAGCGCTCCGACAGCATTGTGATTCGGGTTGATCCCCATCTGTGGCATACTATCAGAGACTACCGTATTCGTCGAGAAGCTGCTGGACTCCAAGAGGTTGAGGATCGAACCGGACTCGCACATATGAAGAGCGAGCTTCGAAGGCAGATGATGCCAAACGCTATGGTGATGCTACGAGAAAACTTTCGGGCTCGTCTGCGCGCGTACGTTATGGTGGTGTATCCCGATTCCAACACAAACGACATCGTAAATGGATGCTACGACACGTGACCAACTATTCTCAACAAAGTTCGAGAGTTACGTGGGCTGCTTACTCCACATGATGTGGATTGGAACGCGAATTGGATTCCATGGAGCAACAAGATCACTGATCAGACCAAGATACACTTTTACATTTGACTACTGTGAAAATTTCAGCGTGTGGTAGAAGATCATATTGATCGGAATCCTGGTACAAGCTTGAAAGGTGTGAAAGCATTCTCACTCTTCCGGTGTCGCATCGACTGCACATACTCACAGCATTGCTGCCAAGGACAGACTTTTGTGGGAGAGCATCGAGACGTATCGAGATGAAAGGCGCCGTGCCGGTCTCGAAGAAGTCTCCAATCATATCGGATACACGTTCCTGAAAAGTGCGATGCGACAGCAAATGGAGGTAAAAGCTACACTTATGATTCAGGACAATTTTAAGCATCGAGTAAGAGAGTACGTGTTCGTCCGTTTCGGCACCTCGGACGATGACGCACCAATTAGTGAGAAGAAGGCGAAAAAGCGGTTGGTCAAGGAAGTCGTTGCGTCCTGTTTCAACATCCGGGAGAGGTCGCTCGTGGAGTCTCTACAGATGCGTGACATTCTTTCAGAAGGAGAGCAGCCGTGGAGGGAGCAGACGATACCGTGGCCAGTCAACATTAAAAACAACCTGAATCTCTACTTGCTGCTGACGTGGGAATTTCAAGTCGCTGTAGAAGCTCGGATGACGCTGGAATGCGAAAAGAGAGTGAAAGCTTTCTCAATTTTCCCAGTCTCGCGATCCTATATCGGCGCTCATATTCAAATCAACGGCTCGACCCTAGCCGGATTATACCAGCGCATTCGCATCGGAGATGGACACAATGTCCTCGATGAGTGGCGCATCCCCGGCCTTGAGCTCTCTTATCAGTCATTCTCGAAGAACAAGTGGACCGTGATGCGGACAGCTTTTTTCAATTGAGCATTTGGAGACTACGCGCGCAGACTCGCCGTTACGATCAACTGCAGAGTTCCGTTCCCTCTTGGTGGAAAAAAGTACGCTTATGCCAGTCATCTCTTTTCTGATAGCATCTCCACCGACGGATACAGCGCTTCAGTTTGCTACTATACTCGAGCCAGTGCTTCTGGAGATGATTCTGAGCAGATTCCTCCGAATTACAACCCACAGATGCTCGTGGGTATCGACCCTGGGATGCGGGACGTGTGTACTGCCACTCGAGAAGTTCTGCTCAAGGGTGCTAATATCCCTCGTACTCGTCGACGGTCTACCCGGCGTCGTCGACGGCGCGGACGAGCTAGCAGGACTGGTGGGTTCCCGCGCTGGATACGTCGGCCAAAGATTACCTCTCGAAATGCTGAGAAGCCGGTTGAAGTGATCAGTGTAACCTCGCGCGAGTATCACCATTTGGCAGGGTTCAATCGCTTCAACGCCTCCCACACATCTCAGGAGCAGCAACACGCGGAGTATGCGCTGGTTATCAGGAGATACCATCTTTCAAGACGTCAAGCTACACTTCATACCTGAAGCGGCTTGCCTACTTTTGGGAACACTTGCCATTCCTTTTACGATTCAGCGAGGAACAAAAGTATAAGAAGTGGCGCTTTTACCGGCAAAGAACGGCGCGCGTTGCGATCGATGCTATTGCTGAACGTGCTGTACTGGCTGTGAGTGTACGCAGCTGCGAAGCATACGGTGACTGGAGTGGAGGGAGTGGCATCCGCGGCCATCCAGCATCCCCCGTCAAAAAAACTGAAGGCGGTTTGAAGAAGCAGGCCCTGGTAATCAGCATGAACGAATTCATGACGAGTAAGCTCTGCTCGCGGTGTCACCAACGTCTCGCTCAATTTCGCTACCCGAAACTAGTATACCCAAGAGGAGTCGAACGACCCAAGCGACGGTGAATCAATGACAAAGCAGTTCCACGTGACACGTCTCGTGGCGCCCTCCGTGTGGAGGTTTGCCACGCTGTTCTTCGCTGCGAGAATGCCGAGTGCACAGCCCAGTATTGGAACCGCGACGCCAACGCGGCCAACAACATTCTCGAGCTGTTCAAGAGCAAGATGCGAGGTCACGGGCGCATTCCAGCATTTCGACGACGTAAACACGACCAGCATTCCGGTAATCGGCTCTAGGAGCGCACAGCGCCATCTGTATTAGTGGTGTCGAGAAAGGCAAACACACGGACAAGTAGGTACTCATTCCCTTATAGCCGAAAGGTTAAACATGCAGGGATTCAAACACCACTACACACCTGGATTCAAAACCGACAAACAAAACTGGATTTTAGCTGGATTCAAATCTGGATGAACTTGATCCATAATATAAAAAAAATCTTACAAGTACAACCTGACACCTAGCATACGGCCACATGTTGAAAAATACGAGCGAACTAATCGAGAACGTCGTCAGCTACCGGGTTCCGACGACTGCGACGAGCTGCGCGTGCAACACGGCGACGTTCAACCTCCTAGCACGCTCTACACTGCGTCGGAGCCGCGTCAACTACGCAGCGTAAGTGGATATTTGCTCAACGTGCTCTAGTGCCAATAACTGACACCCAGCAACTGACACTCCCCGCTCCCCACAGCATGAAACCGCTTCACAGAAGCCCACGCATCGCAGCACAACCCGCGGAAGACCCCGAACAGCAAGGTATGCAAGGGAGCCTAGCGTGATCGAGTCTCCAGCTGCGCCAGTTGCGCCAGAACTCCGATGTTGCCTTGACGTTGCCTTCGTCGAGTTACATACCGCACGACAAAATTGGCGGGGACAATGCCAGCGGGGGCGAAGACAACGAAGCCATGGATGATGCTAGCGAAGAAGATGCTCGTAGGGACGACCCAATCGAGGAGGATGCCAGCGGATCCGAAGACAGTGAAGACGATAGTAGCGAGGACAACGCAGGGGGGGGTATGCTAGTGGGGGCAAACGCGGCGAGGCCATGGGAGGAAAAAGCGATAATGTCACTAAGGGAGGCGCCAGGCCCAGAGCCAGTTATGCACATGAAGATGGATGAGCGGGTGGTGCGCCGGGTGGCAAATCGGATGGATTGGTGGTGGAGAAGTCGAGCGCGCAATGCACAGAGGGCGCAGCAGACAATGACATTCAGGTGCGCGTCAATCCGCCTAAAACATGGCACTCGAGCTGGCAGGGGTGGGACGCGTACCTGGCCAAGTATTCGCAGACAATGCAAGTAATCGTCGCGAAGCATTAGATCAACCGTGTGGAGCGGAATCGCAGGATCAATGCACACAACTATACTACGGCTATACTACAAGTTTACTCGCCGTTTCCGATGCAATACACCGTTCCCGCTGCAAAAATTCTGTAGCCGAAAATCTGATTACAATGCGAATGTTGAGGGTTCAATGAAGAAACGTCCAGCTGGAGAGATTAGCAGTACGAGCCGGTTGAGTAGTAAAGTTTGTCAATAAATCAAGTCCAAACGTTGATTGTCAATGGAATGTCGACGGCTGAAGTTCCAAGTCTATTTTTCAGTCTTACCACAACGCATTGTCGTCTCTTCTTAAAGAACCAATCCCCTACCAACTACGACCTGCAAGCCATGGCTTATTCTGCATCCACCGTGATCCCTAGTGATATTACTACCTCACATGGAGGCTTTGTGATTCCTCTGCCACCAGAGAAAACCTACAGCTCCGAAGACGAAGGGGTCGCTGCACTACATGCATGGAACAAAGACCACGGATTCAATCTTTCCAAGTGCCGTGCCTTCACTACAGAACCCAAGCAAGGGCCAGTGTGTAAGCGCGGATTTGAGTGTGATCGTGCTGGGAAGCCAAAGAATACTCAGCACCTCTCTGCCAACGAACGGGTGAGACCTATGCGTGGGTCCAAACGTATGGGGTGTCCGATGAAAATCGTGGTTCGGGCTATCTCCAAGACAGATCCGCGTGGCCAATGGAAGATCATTCACGTTAACAACAACAGCGCGGTGCACAACCATCCTTCAACACAAGACCTTCGTGTTCATTTGGTTCATCGACAACGGGCTACCCAAGAGGAGGGGACATCAGCTCCGGCAACAATTCAGAACAATATCGACTGTCAAGTAGCAGCAGGTGTTCCTAATTTGACAGTCCAAGCAACCATTCTTCATGATAACCCCGACTCTTTGGTGACGGCAAAAGACGTTGCAAATGCTAGACAGTCTGCGCGACGCCGGGATATGTCGACCCAAACTGTTTCTGAAGCCTTGTTTGCCAAACTATCTGCAAAAACCTTTTGATGCAGACAATGCTGGTTACGAGGTGAAAAAGAAAAGACTATGTGTGGGCTTTGAACATGCTTCGGATTTTTATGATAGATAGGGACATTAACCCACCTGGAGTTATCGATACAGACCGAGAAATTCCATGCATGAATGCCATTGATCGAGTGTTCGCGGGGATACCTGCAATTGTCTACCACTGGCACATGAAAAAAATGTCGTTGCCCGTATGCGCCGGGTTCTTGGTCAAGTACCTGTTGATTCACCGGCACCTGGACAACCAAAGTACGACAACTCTTTCCAGACAAATGCTATTCTTGTTTGTCTTCGATAAGATATCGCAGTTAGCCTGGAGCATATGGCTCACATTCCACATGCACAGCTCGTAGTGGGACAGCCATGTTGCACGAAAGTACGACCAAAACGACTCCCACTTTGTCTTTCACCACATCAAATCTCCACCAAACTTTGTACATGTGTAATCCCTTGTTCAATCTTTGTAGCTGGGAGAACAGTGAGCAAATACACTGCTCCCGGCTTAATTAGAGCTGTGATTTGATCCTCGGGGATCTGCAGCGTCACCATTTTCTTGTGTATCGCTTGTTTCCAGTGAAAAAGACACCCCACGCGCTGAGCCTCTGGAAACTGATCCTTTACATTTTTCATTAGGGCGAGTTCAATGTCGCAGCATACAGTTGATGGCGCCACTTGGAGGCCTGTCATAACCTTTACCCAGTGGAGGATGTGCCAGTAGGTCCACTCAGTCTTGGCGTCAGCCAGGATGTATAAAACCGGTACAAAGCACTTGCGTCCACTGTCAAACACCATAACCACTACCACCTGAGAGAATGGGCTTGGCGTAATAGAAAATGTTCCATCAATGAAAAGTTGAACTTGTAGGTAGTAGAGTAGGAACAGTAGGTAGGATGCGCAAATCCCATCAGCCGGTGGAGCGTCTATAGGCGACATTAAACTGCAGAAAAGGGCGCTCATCATTCACGCTCATGTAGGGTGCTGCTTCGAGTGCCCGGAACACGTCTCCACCTGTGATTCCGTAACGTGTCCGGTATACTAGAGAAACACCCTCATTCCTCGGGAGCAAGCCTAGTCCGCTGGTTGCTCCGTGTCCATGCACTATCTCCTTCTTGGCCCACGAATATACCGATGATCCTGGGAGCGCAAGGTTCGACGTGGCCTTCTCCCTGATGAGTATTTTCATGTGGTCAGCTACATCATGTAGACGTGCTGTGAGTGGCTCGATGCACGTGTGCATCTTGCGTAAGGTGATGGGCGGGAGCCTGCTACTTCCATCGTTATTTTTTTCATCAGTTTCGACAGGTTTCTTGACAATGAGACGGGCTTTGCATCCGGTCGAGTCTCTGGGCTTGCACACGTAGTACTTCGTGCCCTTATCTTTTGTGTCTTTCTCTAGGTGAAAATGCTTGCCCCGGAACTCCATGGTGAATTGTGTTGTGAGCTACGGATGTAGACCTTAACTTTTGCAGATGCTTCATATAGCATTTCGGGATACCGTATCAATCGACATTTGAAAGATCGTGTATCTTTACTGACTAGTGTAGCCATTATCAGATGCCAGATGCGTTGCACTGTACGTTCCATACAAACTTCAAGTGCTCAACCACCTTTTTTTATCTACATCACGAAGATTCGGCATATTTTTTCGGTCAAGTTATTTCGGGATTTCGAGGATTTTCGGGTCGTATTCGGTACCAGAAATAGGCATCCGTGCATTTTGATTCCATACTCTCGGCCCTGCTGGACGTTCGCCTTAGTGTGTTGCGACACGTCAGGTGGCTTAGTCTTTTCCAATTGTAAGAAGAAGAAGAGGCCAAGAGAGCCCCCAAAAGAAGTCAATAGAGCCACCGTAGGATGAACTGCGCTAGTGAAAGCGGTAAACCCTCACGGAGAGTGTATTCATCCGCCTGAGGGCTCCCTAGCTGAAACCAGCTAGAGAAGCCTTGTTTGTGTACTTATGTTACTTGTTGTTCAGCAGGTACGCGAAGAACCGCGCCTGCACCAACCGCTCGAGCTCTACACGCGCTCGTTTAGGACTCCCGATCTCTTGAACGGCTATACGGGGATCACAACGCTCTGTTATTGCCAGGCGATGAAAGGAGTCTTCTCTTTCACAGGAGAGGCACCAGGAACAGGTGAGAGCTCGAGGGTTCACCCTTCGTCGCCGCACACCGCCTACTATCCACCCTCCAGCTCGCCTCGCGGCGGCTGTGAGTGGTCATGAGTCAGCACCACACCATAGGGCGCGGACTGACTGCTCTTTTCAGGCTCCATTGACAAACTTGCACAGCCCAACACAAGCGACAGCAGCGGTGAGTGGCCTCGTGGGAGCACGCGGTGATGATGCTCATTCATCTGTATTACAGTGCTGTGCGGGGTGGGATTCTTTGGTTGTCAGGTTTGTAAAAAAAACCGGCACACAGAGTGCCGCGCGTGTGATGTATTCCGTAAGTTTTCATAATTTCCAAGTGAAAGACCAAGAGGAGCTGTCGTCAATCCCGACGGCGCCCAAAAGGTAAAGTATGCACCATGAAAGATGACAAGGGCAGATTCCCTCCGAGGACGCTCCCTGGAGTGTCCAGCGTTCTGAATATGGAACGCAGCGGGCACGTACGTGCCGATGCTCCGGTCGGCCCTCGCCTCCACCAGGTGGGAGGTGGGACTCGATCGCGGGCTCCATGTCGCGCTGCTTGCTCCGACATGTACCCACCCACAAGGTTCCAATGGCGAGGACCCGCCAACACGTCAAGGAATGGTTCCGCCCAGAGGGCTCCCGTTCCGCTAGATTGCGAGATCGCGCGAACGACATGGACGGCAACGCGTGTCGAGGCTCTTCGACATCAGTTTGTGATGAGGAGCTGCAGAATCAGCCCGAGCATTCACTCCTGCAGAGGCTTCTCAGCGTCCTTGAGACGCGCGCATACTTGGCCTCAGTATCGAAGTCATTCTATAGGATAAAATACAGCTCCTTAGACCTCTCCCCTGGAGAGGTACCCCTGTTCCCTTTTGGGGGACCAGGAAAGAGTTAGTGTGTGCCACACCACTCGAGAAAGACGGGCTGGCCTCTATGGCTGGCTTCCCGTGGGTTCGCTATCAACCTCTATCACCAGAACTGCAAAGATAGAAAGGATTAGCTGCATCAGTGGCAGATATTCTACCAGGGGTTCCAGATAGCTTTTGCTCGTATCATATCAAAAAGAATGTGAAATCTCAATTCAAAATAGATCTTGGTGGTCGCATCCATAAACTAGCTGGAACGGTCGAGAAAGCAGTAGCGAAATCTTGTCTAGAAGAATGCAAACTCGAGAATCCAGCGGCAATAAAGTATTTGACCGGTATGTACTAACCATATCTTCAATTCAAAACGTATAATGCCAACTTAATACATCATAGGAACTATTCGTACCATGACACTAATGTCTAACATGTATCCTATGTGTAACTCGTGCGCATTCGCAGACATAGCGCCTGAGTGTTGGATGGCGTCTGTGTTTCCTCGTCCACGGTTTGGACAAGTGACCTCGAACATTGCTGAAAGCTCAAACAGTTGGATTGATTTTGCCCGAGCGCTCTCTGACATGGCTAGAATGTATTACTTCTATTGTCCGGAAGAATCAACGACGGGCTATTGATAAGCGTCAAGAGTACGGCAGCATTGCATCCGACTACGTTCAGTGGGTTATAGCTCGTGTAGCCAAATATACAGAAGGAGCTCGGAGAAGATTAGTTTGTCCTGTGGACGACACAACTTACGAAGTAATGCGAGAGTCGGATCGCTCAATTGTAGTGGTAGATCTTCAACGAAGACATTGCTCTTGTCGCCTTTGGCAGGAGTTACAGTATCCATGCTATCAAGGTTGTGCAGCAATCTTATTTCGCAAGGAGAGTCCCCTTCAGTTTGTGATCCATTACTACAAATCTCATCCCTTGTGAATGTTTTCAAGCCGGCAGCTATTCCCGTGGATGTCGATTTACTACATCGATACGGAACTCTACCACCTGAAATCGTGAAAAACGTGGCAGGCCGAAGAAAGTGCGGATTCAAAGTCGATCAAAATACCTTAACAACGATTCACCTGTTCACTGCAGTTAATGCGGTGTATCAGGTCACAACAAGCGAACTTGCAGTCGACGCCAGAAGCAGCTACGAAAAGCGAGAGATTCTGTGGTGTGATTCAAGAACAGAGCGCTGAATCAACTATTTTCGCTCCTTCATCAAGTCCAGGCGAGCATAACAATTCACATCTTATATGACAAACGTATGATGACACCAATTCATATCACGTAAACAAAACATAGTCTGGATACAAATCATACGATGTTGCCGAATAATATGTTTCACACACAATGTATAATGTATACTTGAGAGCACATGCCGGTATAAACACGTATACTATGTATACCTTAGAATCCTAGTTCTCGCAAAAGCGCAATGGTGGGCAAGTCGGGCAAGTCGGTGAAGGCGGACGGGGTCGTATGCGCGTACCCTCACTGCTTCCAAAGGATGCAGACGCAAAACTTCAAGAGCCATTTATGGCGAAGCATGCGAAGGGGGTGTTATGGCAGCCCTCCTTCCGCGACGACTATGAGTTCACGGAGAGGGACCCAAGCCTCCTTCATCATCCCGAGGGGCACAAGGCGGCGATTCCCCGGCTCCTCGCCGACGTAGCCACATGCCTCCGTGCCATTAAGCGTCGTCAAGAGCCCATGGAGCGTCATACCCAGCTGCTCCTGACGCACGCAGGAATGGCTGATGACGCACGCAGGAATGGCTGATGACGCAGAGAACGAGGACGAAGATGAGGACGAGGACGACCGCGCAAAGCAAGCGGAGGAGGAGGACATTGAGACCAGCGACGAAGACGGCGAAGCGGAAGACGTCGACGCAGCCGACGCCGAGGACGCCGAGGGCAAAGAGAAGCCTGCGACGCCCCCAAAGAAGCGCGCACGGACCTCTGCTGCCTCTGCAGGGTCGCCAGCGATGAACACGCGGTGCCGCAGCAGCTCCACCAGCCATGCTTAGGGAGATTTTGCGCATCTGTGTTATTTCTGTAAATAATGCAGACGCCTATAGCGCTTCAGACTGACTACGTTTTGTATACTTCCTCATGGTCCATTTTAGTGTGTGAAAGTTCGCAAGCTATTGTCACTACGGATGTATTTTGGAAATAGCTTTGACAAACGGACGTATTTTCGGATTTCCCCTAAAAAGTAGAGGTAGCGAAGATAGTAAGACTTTCAATACATACTTCCGCTTTCTCCCTCTATCGCGCGCAAGGAAGAACAATATCTCCATGGGCGAGAGAAACCTGCGCGTTGCTCCAAGGCCAACACCCGATCGGTAAGTCACACAGTGTCGTGTACATTATTGTCGTGGCTGTCGAGGGACCGGTTGGCACTCTGGACTGGGAGCGGTAACAGGATAAGGGGATGACTGACGGCACCAAGTACTCGTTAGAGGTAGCATTTGAGTGTCTTTGCCGAAAAACCGCAACTGAATTAAACAACCTAAAATTTTCTGCCTTCCCTGCCTACGCACGGTCACCAGGACCTGCGCACCCACCTGGTCCATGTAGACAGTAGCTCAAAGGCGCCTTACTCTCATCACAGTGGAATCTCTGATGACAGTCAGAGATGCCCTCACTCACGCTCAGGAGGTTCACGAGATCCTTTTCGCCACTGGCACGGGGAGTCACACGCAAACCACTGTTTGGTCTGCGACATTCTCCCCGACGAACCCAGCGCTTCAAACAACCGTGCTAGTACTCTACCGTACTCCTATCTTGGTGGAAGTTTACGTGATGGTCAAAACGCTGAGGACGGCACGAAGTTAACGGAGGCTCAAAGCATTCGCATCGATTAGCTCCTCGACGGCAAGTTCACAGCGACGGTCGTAACGGACTCAGCATTCCACTCGAGCGAGTCACTTCAGTAACTCGGCCAGCTGTAGGCACGCAAATCTCATAGACATCCTCGCACTGACGGCCCGAATTCACTTCTACCGGGGTGGCCACACTTGTCGGAAATTCTCTACTGGGACTTGGTAGTCCCCAATCGTGCCAAGGCGCCAGAGGGCCTTCGTTCCGTACTCGATACAGCACTAGATAGACACCACTCTTGATCACGATGAAAACAACCAGCCAAACAGTCCATTCGGCTGATTCGAAATACACGGCCAGGAGCGACACGATGGCTACCTCCGCCAACCACGAGCGAGTAAACCACGTGGTGGCACAGTGGTAAAGGGCAATCAGGTAAGCTGCAGTGTAAGTTACTGACCGGGCAGCCTCGAGCATTGAAGAAGCTTCATCACGACTGTCCATCCAGGTCAGCATCAGTGCCTCCCTGAAAACTGCTAGTGTAGACCGTATCACAGTGCCGGGCCACTGAGTAGCGTCGGGAATCGCCACGCACCAGATTTCGTGTTGAAGTTGAACCCACCGCAGGCAATCTAATGCGAGTAAAGAAGGATTCACGGCACGCTTGGCCTTTAGCTTCAACACATCCGCCAACACAAAGAACATCAAATCCGAGGCAACTGTTGTGCTATGCCGTCAGTTTTCAAGTGAGCACAAGGTCCGGCTGCCGCAGGCGAGCCGGCCGAGTCGCATCCACCCGTTACATCCCTCGGCTGAAATATGCATCATGCCCTTTTATGATTGGACAAATATAGAAACGCAACAATGTCAGCCAGTCAGAGACATCCTTCTTCGTAACACCTCATAATAGCAACCCACCACGCGTGTTCACGGCAAGCCGGCACGGCTAGATGGTCTCGCAACCGTTCAGAGTAGACGTTTCTGCACTCGCAGTAGATGTAGAGCGGCGTAGTCCCCCACGCGCAGAAAGCACAGAGACGCTTGTATGCCACCCGCAGCACGGCTTGTAACTCGAGCCAGCACAGCAGCGACAGAATCGCCGACAATGAGTCAAAGTGGAACTCCCGCCAGGCCTACAGCTGTTGGCTAATCTATCCCAGAGCTGTTGCCATCCAACGCCAAGGGTTCATTGTCTCCCCTAGCAATAACGCAAATACCCAAGGAATGGGGAAGAGAGAGTGCCGGGCCGAGAGCTCGCGGCCGTGGCTTCAATCATCAAGGCACTAGAGAGAGGCGACGACTTCCATCACGCAGACGCAATGATCATGCAGTAGTCAGAAGGTAGTTACTTCGAGGGACCCTTTCACACAACCCGCCCACAGCAACTTTCGCGAGAAGAAACGGGATTCGCCATATGCCTTTCACCTGGTTGGCAATACGCCTCTGTTGCGCTCGACTCACACTGTCGTTGCTTAGCGATGACCAAGCGCACCGCCAGCAACGCGTTCTCGGACGTGATGGCCGAGCAGCACGAGCAACGAGAGCAGCTACGCGCGATGTGGAGTCGCTTGACGGCGCACCTGGCGGTGAACGCCGACAGTGCGGGACTCGTTTGCCTGGACAATCTTGTGGAGGCGGTCATCGAAGGTCGAGACTCCGGTCTCGCGGGAGCAGTGTCTTAGGCAAGTCAGACGCTTCGGCGTAGAGTTGGCAAACCCAGTTTCTTGAGTTCTGCGTTTTCGAAGGCCAATATCAAGTCCTCGTACTCCGTCTAAGTCTGAACGCGCCACCCAGAACGTTTCAAAGTTAGTCGTCACTATCAGATACTCCACGGATGCGTTCCGAGAACGCTTCCCAACCACTTCGACGATAGGATTTTGAGCGTTTGCGAGCACATTGTCTTCCTCATCGATCGTTCTTCTTATTAAACTGGAATCGGGCAGGTCTCCTTCCGAAAGCGGGTCGGAGTCGTCATCCTGAGCCACAGTACCAGGAACTTCATCAGGGAGCGGATGACTCCAGCGTCCTCGTTTCAGTTTGAGGCGGTTAACGTTCACTGTGACCACCCGCTTGGGGTGTGTAGGAACGGCGACTCGGTATGCGTTCTCCCCGACCAAGGCGATTACTCGGTAAGGGCCGTGCCAACTAAAAGCCAACTTTCGACTACGGTCGTCTGGTCTGCGAGTCTTGCGGAAGAATTGATACACCCACACACCGTCATCAATATCGAACCGAGCGCGACAAGAACAGTTTCCGCCGATACTGCGCCAGCTCGTTGCTCGTCCATTGTTTTCCCGCGTTCATAAAAGTCAAATCAAGAGGGAGAACGGGGTCTCGGCCGAAAAGACTAAATAATGGAGAGTCACCCAGCGACTCGTGGAAAGCAGTTCGGTAGGCCAGCAGCACTCGCGGTAGATAAACATCCAGTTGTCTTGCACTCGTTCACAAACATGCGTAGCATTCCCAGAAGAGTACCATTGAAACGTTCGACCAGTCCTTGCGTTTGCGGGTGGTAGGCCGAACTTGTCAACTTCTTGATTCCCAGCGTCTCTTAAAACAAGCGAGCCAGGGCTAACACAAAGTTAGGACCTTGGTCGCTGAGTAGTCGCTCGGGGACGCCGTAACGACTGATAACTTCGTTCATCAAGCAGTCAACAAAAGTGACGGTATTCAACTTTTTAACGGCAAACGCTTCAGTCCACCGCGTGAAGTAGTCCGCAAATACTAGAATGTACTTGTTACCTCGAGGTGTGATAGGAAGCGGGCCCACTGCATCGACTACAAGCAGCGCGAACGGCCCAGACAGGTCTTCCACAGGCATTCGCTGCATCCGTCCGTTCCTCCACGGTCGGTAGCCCTTTCCTCCACTGCAGATGTTGCAGGCTCTCACATATTCTTCGGCGTCTCGCTTCCATCCATGCCAGTACGCATGACGGCGAACCTTTTCTACCGTCTTGGTTCGGCCGAGGTGAGCCGAGAACACATCACAGTGGCAGTAGTGGAGAACGGTTTCCACAAAAGGCAGCGGAATGACAGGTACTCGTAATTTACGGGCACGACCTCCGTCAGCGGCTATTGATACTTCTCTCAATAACAAACCTTCGAGTAGCACAAACCGAGAGGCCATTTTCAGCAGAGAGGCTTAATGCTGAGGGTCTAGCGGCAACGCTCCATCCTCCAAATATGCTCGCAGGACGATCATCCAGGGAACGGCCTTTTGTTCAGCGATCAACTGATCACTGTTTAAGAGGAAGGTGTCTACCAGAGCCCGTACTGGCGCTTCGTCCGTCGACTTTCCAGCGGTGGCACCCGTGTCTGAGACGGTTTCTCTGCCTTCTTCTTCTTCTTGTGCATCCTCAGGAATGAAGGACTCAAACGGCACCTCAGAGAGTGATTCATACCCATACGCGTTCCAGGGGATGGTGCACCTTGAATTGTAACTGAGAAAGTTCCATAGCCCACCAGGCTAGCTTGGCATGCTTGGCATTGCTGGCCCGAGTAGCGTCGACGAAAATCCATGTTAACGCTTGGTGGTCAGTGTATAAGTCGAACTCGCGCTTGTCCAAATAGCATCTGAACTTACGCGTTGCCCAAATTATTCCCCAGCACTCGATCTCGGATATTCCATCATCCTTGCTGGCCCAGTTCCGTTGCGAGCCAACTAGCATCGTACTAGCATAAGCCACGACCCGATCTCTTTTCTCGACATGTTGCATTAAGCACGCGCCTACAGCCAGGCGCGAAGAATCCACAATCGGCTTGAAGCGTAGTCGGAAATTTGGGTAGATAAGAATCGACGACTCCACAAGCAAACGCTGGATCTGCCTGAAAACGGACTCGCAATCTTCACTCCATTCGTAAGCAACTCGCTTCTGCTTAAGGCGTTCCAGTGGGGCGGCCAACACCGCGTATATACCGTCGAACATAGCTCGAGAGTCCCAGGAATGCTCGCAACGACCGCTGATCACCCGGTCTTTGAACTTTCATGACGGCCTTCACTTTCTCTGGATTCGGCAAGAGCCTCGATGGAGTCACTATATGTCCTTCGGCTCCTACGCGCGCGTTTAGAACTCCTGGTCCCCCGGACGGAACCAACGGGGATCACAACGCTCCGGTACTGACCAAGCGGGCCCAAGTCAAGCGTCTCCCCAGGGGTTCAAAACTGAAGCTCGCTGCGGAGGGCTGAGATTACCCGCCCAAGGGTGGGACTACTCCCATAAATCCGCCTATCGACCCGTCATGGAGGGAGCCGCATCGTCACAAAGGTGACCACCTGGTCAATGAGGTTTTGCCTTTGGGGCGGTGCAGCTGGAGGAGGACAAGCCGGAAAGGGAGAAGGGCCAGCAGCTTTCTGCAAACAGTAAGGGACCACACAGCTCCGTCGCGAGCGACGTGATATTTGCTCTGCGCCGAGTCGCGGAACTCCAGTTCGACAATACCGACTCGGACTGGAGCGAGACCGGCGGCTCCAATGCGGTCCACGGGTTCTTTGCCTGCGTGCAATTCAAGGGAACCATCCTCCAGCAAGATCTCGCTGCTCGCGAGGCGGGGCATGAGATCACCGCTTCCAAATCCAGAGTGTCACCTCCACGTCCAACTACCGCTCTAACTTCGATATCACCAGCCTCGCGGACAGCTGCATGGGCGAGGGCATTGGCGCGCTCAAGTGCAAGTACGCCACCATATACTCCAACGCCTGCAGAGTCGGGTCATCTCACTTCTGCCGCACTTGCCATATTACGGCCGCGATCTTCGAGCATCAGCAGCATCTCGGTGACGGAGCTCCCTTGCAGCGAGACCGAGTCAATCAGCTCTGCGATTTTTAGTCGCAGCGTCAAGAGCTCGAGCTCGACCGAGATGGAGCTACTAGACATTTACAGCAGCGACTATAAAACGGACTCGAAGAAGAGGCTCTCGCGCGCCTACCTGTCGTTCTGGGGGAACGGTGTAACTGCTAGTAGTCAAGCCAAGATCAAGATCAAGACGAAACATCCATCGAGTTCAAGCGCACGTATTTGCGTGTCAGTTAATGCTCTTGCGTTGTAACGGGCCTAAAGCCCGCTACGATACTTGCACGTTGCTCGAAGGAAGCAAATTCAACTCTGTTTCATTATTGAAGGGAGGCGGGAGCCTCCCGACCACAAATCCAAACAATGACTCATGATTGGCTTATATGTGGGCTGCGTCCCACATAAGAGCCAATCAGAGCAAAGCACGTCGACGCGCGTCCATGTCCTGACGCGCGTCACAGATCCTGTCTACATATGCAATAGAGCCCTACCATACGGCTAGATATGAAATATGAATGTGAGCGGGGGAAGTGCCCCGCTACACTATCCCCCTCTCAAGACCGCGCTCACACCCACAGCGCGGATCGATGTTTCCCAAGAATGAGCGACACGGCGCGGCGCACGCGCCGCGCCACTCGTAGCAACCGCCACAACCAGATCTTCCAAGCCAAGCGCGAGTACACCATGGACGAGCCCGAGGAGAAGGCGCCGGCGCCCCGCGCCGGCACACACGCGCCTGCAGCAGCGGCGGCAACACCCGAAGCAGCGACACACATAATCGCCGCTGCTGATAGCGCGGGGCAGGCGGTGACGACAGCCGCGCCCGCTCAGTCGGCAAGCACTGAGAGCGCGTCGGCGCCGCGCACCGCGGCGCCACCAACTTCAAGTTCTTCAACAGCGACTCTGACCGGCGCAATCACTTCGGGGGCGACGGCGACGTTGGCGCCGCGCTTCGCGGCACCTCGAGACAACGCGCCCTCGACGACCGAGGTGGCGCGGCCCTCAGCGGCCGCGCCGATGTTATCGCTTGGCCCGGTGATCGGCTCGTCGGCACCTCCGCCCGGTCACTACCTGGACCCAAGCATCAGGCCTTGGCGGCGGTACGACTTGTCCGGCGCAATAGCGCCGGACCCCTTGGACACCATGGTGCAGCTGTGGCACCGCACGCGCAACTTGCGCGGCAAGCCAACCGACACCCACGATGTCTACGCGCTGGAGTACTCTTCGTGCGCGTTCATTAAACGCTGGAACGCGTGCCGCGCGGCCGGCGGCCGCTATATTGACTGGATGGAACTCGAAGAAGACCGCCGACAACTGCGATCACTTGGCGCGCTTCGTGAGCGCGTCTGCGAGATGGCGTGGAACGAGGATCGCATCTGCCTCGTCAGCATCAATGAGTTCTGCCGGTACTGCACACATAGTGGCGAGCGTCCAACGCGCGCCGACTGGGACGCGCAAGTAGCTGCGCGTCCGCTTGGAGACCGTGAACGTGAATGGGTGGAGCGCTACGAGCGCGCACTCTGGGAACATCGGGGAGCCGCTAGGCGCGGCGAGCAGGGCCGCACGCGCAGCCCCGCAAGGGCTGCACGCGGCCGCAGCCGAGATCGCGACCAGGATCCTGGCCGTGCAAGTCGTTCGCCGCGCGCTCGGTCGCGCGGCCCTTCACCAAGACACTGGGAAGGAGGGGCGCGGGTCCAGGACCCGCGCCAGCTTGATGACCGACGGCAGTGGCGCCGATCACGCTCGCTATTGCCGGAGCGCAGCGGAAGGGAGACGCAGCGGCGCTCGCGGTCTCGATCGCAATCGCCCCGTCGTACAGGCATATGGTCGGTGACGGAGGCGATTCGCGCATCGCCGTCTCCGCCACCAACACGTTCATCTCGTCGCCGTGCGGTTGAGGTGCCACAGGGTTGGCATCATACTCGCGAACCATATCGGGAATATCGCGGCGAAGGGCGTCTCGAGGCTCCCATGTTTCACTCTCAGGGGGAAAGCCAAGCCAACGTACGTGATATCGGCGCCGCGCAGGCGCGGCGCCACGACCTTCAGCACGGCGATTGGCACCACGCGCCTGACTGGGATCCTCGTGGGCGACAATGCGTTCCACAATCCAGCGACGTTCGCCATTGGAGCCGATCAGAGGCGGCGGCGCATCACGGCGGAATGGCATCTGGAATCCAGGGGGCGCCGCGTCACGCGGCGCCATCGTGGGAGGAGCTTGTGATTGCTGGCTCGGAGCAGGCGGCGAATGTCGCGGAAGATGCGCGGGAGCTAGCCGATGCTGCTCATTCTGCTGCGGGTCGTGCAGACGCGACTGCGGCGAGTGCGCGACAATCTGCGGAGGAGCTGCGAGCTCGCGTACGTCTCCTTGAGCGCCAGTTCCATGGTTGCGTGATGTCGGCGGACGAGATCCGCCGACTCGAGAGTTGGAAGAAGCCGTAGCAGCTGGGATTGTCGCTGGGTAGTAAGGCTTCAGGCGCCCGACGTAGAACGTCGGGTGTAGGCGCATTGTAGTAGGTATGTCAAGTGTGTACGCGTCGCCAAGCACCCGTTTCACAGTAAATGGCCCAATATATCGTGGCGCGAGCTTGCTCGCGCCAAGGTTTGTAACAGACGCGTTCTTGATACCTTCACTCGATAGCAACACTCGATCTCCGACTTGGAAAACATTGGTGTTCTTGCGGCCGCGCTTGTCCGCGGCCGCTTTCTGCTTGTCGGCGGCCTCCTGCAGGGCATCACGTACGAAGCGCACTATCGCTTGTCGCTGGGTGATGAACTCACTTGCTAATTTGTCGTCTGCAGGTCTCACTGGTGGCTTTGGTGCATAATTGCCGTTTGGTACCGCGGATGGAACGGCGCCCGGGGAGATCAGCGTTCTCGATGCCCATCGTGCAAGGCCTGTGCTGTCATTAGAAGATGCCGTACTCGAAGAACGTAATACAGCGTTAGCCGCAACAGAAGAGGGCGCGACCAGCGTGGGCCGCGCCAACATGTCGACACTCTGATTCGACGCGGAGCCTTCGTCGACAACTTCTCCCCCACCAAGAGTGGAGACTGGTGGCGTGGGGTTCCCCACGGCTAGGAGGGCGGGAACGCGCGGGTGGCGCGCGTTGTTGACAAAGAACGGGGACATGCCCGTGGATGCGTGAACCGAGTTATTTAGCGCAAACTCAACCATCGGGAGGAACGCGCTCAACGATGTGAACGACGTGGCGAAGCTGCGAAGCACGTCTTCGAGGACCCTGTTGACCCTCTCCGTCTGACCATCAGTTTCAGGATGCGCTGCTGTGGACATCAGCAGGCGAGTTCCAAGTAATTCAAAGAGGCGGCGCCAGAACGTCGCCACGAAGCGCGGGTCGCGGTCGGATACGATTGATTCTGGCAGGCCGTGATGGCGGAAGACCACGTCGAGGAACAAGCGTGCACAATCTTCTGCTGTGACGTTCACACTCACGGGTGCGAGATGCACCATCTTACTGAAGCGATCCACAAATACGAGGACTCCCGTGCGCTCACGGGCGTCAGGGGGCAGACCGAAGATGAAGTCCATGCTGACAGAGCGCCATGAATCACTCGCGATCGGTAGAGGCCGCAATGGCGCTTGAGAGGATGGTGAGGGTTTTACTCGTTGGCAGACCTCGCATGTGCGCACCCACTTACGAACCCACTTGTATTGATGTGGCCAGAAGTAATCGCGTGTCAGGGCCGCGAATGTTTTCTCGCGGCCGAGATGACCGGCCACTGGGGTGTCATGATACTCGTGGATCAAGCGTGCGCGAAGATCACTGTCGTTCGGTACAACCACGCGCGGGGCATCGAAACGGTCGATGCTGTAAAGGAGGAGGTCCCCATCAAGTGTGTACCGATCAAGACGAGGGATCAAGTGGCGCGGGAGCTCCTCCCGCGCAGCTTCCGTTGGTGTACGAAGATACTTGATCAAGGCACTCAGCTCTTGGTCCCTGGTGTATGCTTCGACGATCGACTGGCGAAGGGGCGATATCGCCGTAACTTTCACGGTATGGAGCTCGTCCATACACGCGGCGCAGTCGTCTTCTTCACTACGGTCGACACCGCCCGTGTGGTGACCCAGATCGCGGCGTGGATCATAGTCGGGTCGACGCGAGAGCGCATCTGCAAGCACGTTCGACTTCCCAGGTTTGTAGTGAACCACGAAGTTATACTCCGAGAAGAAGGAGAGCCAGCGCGCCATTCGCTGGCTCAAGTGTGGACTCTTGACGGCTGTCCTCAGGGACGCGTGGTCCGTGTAGATCGCAAAAGTCTTCTCCCCAAGCAAGTGGACACGAAATTTGATGAGTGCGTAACGCATCGCAAGCAGCTCCTTGTCGTGGACTGGATAATTCTTCTCGGCTGGCTTCAACTGTCGAGACTGGTAGCCGATGACGCGCTCCTGGCCCATGTCGTCGACTTGCATTAGGGCACACCCAATTGCAAAGCCGCTCGCATCACACACGACGTGAAATGGTCGCGAATCGTCCGGGAGTGCGAGGATCGGCGCTGAAGAGAGACTCCGCTTGACGGAGTCAAAAGCTTCTTGGTATTCCTGACGCCACGACCACGTGGCGTCCTTCTTCAGCAAAGACGACAGTGGCTGGATTAACAAGGCATAGTTGCGGGTATACCTGTGAAGATAGTTCGCGAGGCCGAGCCACTGCCGCAACTCCGTCTGGTTCGTTGGTGCAAGCCAGGCACAAATGGACGATACCTTCTCTGGATCAGCGCGGACACCGTCCGCGCTCACATAGCACCCAAGGACTGGGATCTCCGGCGCGCAAAAGATACACTTCTTCAAGTTGGCATACAGCTTGTGCTTGCGCATGATCTCGAATAGCTTGCGGAGGTGCTGGAGATGCACCTCCACGTCCGACTGACCGCTGACGGAGCGGTTGTGAACGAAGATATCGTCGAAGTTGTGATGAAGCGCTGCAGAATCAGCCCGAGCATTCACTCCTGCAGAGGGGCCTCAGCGTCCTTGAGACGCGCGCACACTTGGCCTCAGTATTGAAGTCATTCTCTAGGATAAAATATAGCTCCTTAGACCTCTCCCGGGGAAGTACCCCTGGAGAGGTACCCCTGTTCCCTTTTTGGGGATCAGGGAAGAGTTGGTGTGGGCCACACCGCTCAACAAAGACGGGCTGGCCTCCTTGACTGGCTTCCCGTGGGTTCGTTATCAGACCTCTATCACCAGAACTGCAAAGATAAAAAAGTAGAGGTAGCAGAGACAGTAAGACTTTCAATACAGACTTCCGCTTTCTCCCTCTATCGCGCGCAAGGAAGAACAAGCTCTCCAGGGAGGGAAACCTCTTTGGGGCTTGAGGAGGTCAACCGCGCGTCGCTCCAAGGCCAACACCCGATCGGTAAGTCGCGCAGTGGCGTGTACATTACTGGTTGGTTCCATATTTCTCGGCCCAGTGCTGGACGGTCGCTTTGAGTGTGGCGACACGTCTGGCATTGGTGTCCGACTTCATATTCTGTCTGAGGAAGGTCCCCGCGGAGCCTCCTCGGCTAAGTTCATCCGCGTTTTCGGCTGTGGGGTCTAGCAGAGCCCCACAGCGTCATTACTCATCTGCCGACGGGTTCCCTAGCCTGAAAAGGTTAGCGGAGCCCATTGTGTGTACTAATATCGTTTGTTTGTTCAGGAGAAGAGAGAGGAAGCGCCGTCGCCTGCCTGGTCGTCGGCTCCTACGCGCGCGTTTAGAACTCCTGGTCCCCCGGACGGAGCCAACGGGGATCACAACGCTCCGGTACTGACCAAGCGGGCCCAAGTCAAGCGTCTCTCCAGGGAGATCAAGACCGAAGCTCGCTGCGGAGGGCTGAGATTACTCGCCCAAGGGTGAGACTACTCCCCTAAATCCGCCTATCGACCCGTCATGGAGGGCGCCGCATCATCACAGCTGGTGCGCATGCCCGGATCGGGAGTTAATGTGCGTGAGGAATCACCAAGCGACCAGCAGAGTGCATCTGGTGCACCTGCTGCTCAAGAAGAGAAGATCGAAGTCGCCAAGAGGAAGCGCGACAAGAAGAAGAGCATCAAGAGAAGTGAAAGTCCAAGCAATCGTGTTCCTCGAGAGAAGCTCTGGGCTCCGTTCTGGGGCCTGTCGATGGTCTCCCGACACAGCAAGGCGCTGTTCAAGTTGAAGTTACCCCTGCAGATGTCTACCGTGATGCCCAACGGGCGTCGGATCTCGCGCTAGTCGGCGCTGAGTCATCCTCGACTGAGTATCTCGTCGGCGATCGCGCTGCGGAGTTCGCGTCAGCTACCTACGCTCGAGCAGTCGCACACGCGATGGACTCACAACCTCAAGTTGCTCAATGGCCTTGGATGGCTCGTCAGGAGCCGCCCGCCGTACATCAGCTACTGCTGCAAGACGTCCCAGTCAGAAGCCTGCTGGACACCGACGTCGTCGAGTACGTGGAATACCTCAAGATGCTATGGCAAGGCCGCAACCGTGGGCTAAACTACCCACGAGACCCCGTGTACTCGCAAGTCCGCCGAGAACGCATCACGGAATGGGTCGCTGCAACTGTTCGGCTCAACCACTACCTGCGCGAGCGCGTAGAGCGATCGCCTGGGGCGTCTTGGCTCGCTATGCTTCGCATCCGCCACGTGTGCCTCCCCGTGCCGTCCGACCTGCGCGCGTTCAACGTACCTCTGGGTGCGCTCTCTGCACCCGAAGTGCTCGTCGTGCTGCAGACGGCTCTGGAGGAAGCTGGTTACGAGTTCTTCAACGTGGCACCGGAGTGGTTTTCGCACCAAGAGACTCGAGATGTCCCTGTGGAAGCGGTTCGCGGCGAGGTTCAAGACTTGCTCGCGGCCATGGAACCGATGATGAAGATCTGGAGGTGGGTCATCGAAGATGTAACCTGCACCATGTCGTCGGTCGAACAACCGTTCGTCCACGTGGAGGACATACCCGACGTAGAGATGCTCGAGGTCGACAGCGAAGGAGACGTGCTCATGATCGAAGGTGCCAAGGAGTTCCTGACCAACGACCTGATTCTGCGCGTCCGCACTGTGAGTGAGCGGCGAGCCGGAAGCGACTCGACGGACTCGGGGAACGTCATTCCCAGGAAGAGACGCCCCTCCAGGCCTTTTGGACCCGGCTCCGACATGTCGTTGCCAGCGGGATTCGGCTCAAACGCGTCATCCGAGAGTCCGTTCCAGTCTCCAGTGTCATGGGATCACGAGATGCCTGAGGAAGCAAGTGGAAGCGGTTTCGCATCTACAGGAGCTGTTCTAGGCCCTGCGGTAATGATGGCACAAGCCGTCATGACACCAGCGACACCTCAGTACACACCAGATACGTTGACCCTCACCGAGAAGCACTATGATGCACCTGTAGAAGCAGCCACACTGCCAGCCGTGCCAGAAACCCCACCGAGAGCAGTTACTCCTCCTCACGGAGTCGAGTTTCAGTCTGCACCATCTGGTGTGGACACTGTCAGTCAAGAGGCCCGGCAAATTCAAGCTCTCCAGCGACAAATCGCCGAAATGCAGCTGCAGAGCCAATTGGCTCTAGAGCAGCAGCGTCTGCAAGCGGAGCAGGAGAGGCAACGGTTCGTCCAGCAGCAACAGAGACTGCAAGAGGAAGTTTCGAAGCTACAACTGGCCAGCACTCAAGATCACCAAGCGTGGAGCGCACAAGTCCGTCAGCACCAGAGTGAGCTGCAACAACAAGCGCAGCAGGCTGAACAACGGCACGAAGCCGAGAAGACTCACATGCGGGAAGAGTTCAAGCGGATGACGACTACTGGCTACAAAGAGTTCACCGAACGCGCAGAGGAAAAACACCAAGCAACCCTGCGTGCGGCCGAGAAAATCCGCGTGGAACGTGAAGAGCTCCTCAAGCAACAGCTACAGCAGCAGATGCAACAACAACTGCGTCAACAACAGCTGCAGTTTCAGCAACAGCAAGAGCAGTTACGTCTGCAGCAGGAGAGCGAACGCCGCCAGCGCGAAGCGGATCAGCAGCGTCGCGACGCGCAAGCCAAGCGTGTGGAGCAAGAGTTGGAGAGACTGCGTCAGCAGCAAGCGAGCGTACAGTTAGCTCTGTCGACAACGCCGCCCTCGACGACTCCTCCGCCCGCCAGTACTACCGCCGCCGCGCTACCGCACGTCGCGTACTCGACCAGCGTGTTCACGTCGGCGCCCTTTGGCACTCGCGCGGCTACCCCGATGCCCGCTGTATCAAGCTCCGTCGCGTCTATGTCCGGCCCGCCTGTGACTTCGGCGTTCGTATCGAGACCGTTCGGCAGTGTGTCAGCTACGTCGGCCGCCCCGGCTCAGAATTTCCAGTCGACCTCCGTTCCCTTCGGATATCGCGGGAGTGTCCCACCGTGGCACCCAACTTCAAGTGGGGACCCCGGAGGCGGCAACGGACCCAGCGGGTCTTCGAGTGGGTTTGGAGGCGGAAGAGAACCTTCTCGAGGAAGCAATGGAGCAGAACTGCCTGCAGAAGGAAGTCCTTCTGGCGCCTCGAGCCAACCAGCGGCTGCACAAAGCACCACGGCTCAAACCGTCGGGTTTCGGATGATGATGCCATTCAGCTCCATCACGTACTTCAAGGGAGATGGGCCGCTGGACGCTCGCAAGCGGTGGTGGAACGAATTCACCTACACAGCGGACGCATGCATGTGGAAGCCTGATGAGAGGTGCAAATACCTGCCGATGTGGCTGGAAGGAAGCGCTCACGCGTGGTACCGACAGCTCGCTCCAACCGACAAGCAGACATGGAAGATGTTGTCAAGGAAGTTTTATGATCAGTTCTGCACAGCGTCGGACACGGCTATGGAGGAGTACCTCGCGATGACACCTCAACGAGGCATCAAACCGCTGCACTTCCTGTGGAAACTCAATGCCGCTGCATCAAGAGCTCAAGTGGACACGACTACAGCCAAGGGCCGTCAGAAGCACATCAAGAAGAAGTTCCTGCAGAAGATCACTGACAAGGCTCTGAAGTTTAATCTGGCTGGCAGATCGTTCTATTCAATGGACGAGTTTGAGGAGACGCTCAAGATGTACCACGAAGTCACCAACGGCACAGACGAACCGGACGAAAGGCTCTACAGAAGCGAGACACCCGAGTCAGTGCAGTTCAAGAAACAAGAGCTCGTCCCCGGACGGTTTCGCCCCAAGGAAAGCAACCCAAATCGAGCCTACTGGGCTGAAGAGTCGCGCGACGACTATGGAGAGTACGATTCAGCTCTCGAGGAAGAAGAGTCCGAGGAGCAGGTATACGCCGCTCCTGTGTCTACTCAAGGACCAAGGAACTCGTTACATCAGCCAACCGGGTTCAACAACCAAGGGAACCGCTACCCAAGGAGCCAACCACCGCCAGGGGCGCAGTCGCCGTCAAGAGTTGCCTGTGCAAAGTGCAAACGTCTGGGCCATTCTGCAGAAGCATGCTGGAACGACCTGCTGTGCGAGTACTGTGGTGAGCGCGGTCACCCAAGTGACCGCTGCTTCAGGAAGCCCCTCCCGTGCATTGTCTGCGGGAATACTCACACTGGAGGCTGCCCGATGTTCAAGGATATTGTCACTGCAATTCAAGCTGTGGCTGCGTCTGCAGCAGCACCGAAGCCTGCTCCGTCGAACCCAAGCTCAACCAAGCCAACGACGCCCCCGCGCGTCAACCCGTCACCGTTAAACTAGGGCGCTCGCCAGATCGAAGGGGTCTGGTGCGTGTCAAGCGGAATCCCCTAGTGATGCGCGCGTTTGCATATGTCGGTCCCAAGATCACGGCCTCAACCGGCTACAGTAAGATCAACATGGACCATGCATCTGAGATCAGCACGCGAAATCCCTCCACAGCAGCCTGTCACATGGCTACTCCTGAAGAGCAATCTGAACTTCCGGAGTTCGAACTTCTACCTGGTCAACGCATGGGATGGTGGGAACACCATGAATCTGACGACAATCACCACATGACGGCGATGGTCCGAGGTTCAGTGAGTGACGAACCTACCCTGATCATGTTGGACACCGGGGCGACAACAAGCATTGTAAGCCTGGACTTTGCACGCAGGTCCCGGCTCAAGCTCAAGTTCGACAGTCAATTGACGGTGAACGGCATCGGAGGAACGAAGACGAAAATAACGGCGAGAGCAAGGGTGAAGATAACGCTAGGGCTGAAGGTGGTGTATGTGATGAACGTCTGGGTGGGCAACATCGGTGAAGGAGTGAACTGTTTGCTGGGAATGAACTTCATGTACGCGGCGGGAATACGGCTGAGTGTGCGAGAAGGTGCTGTGGAATTGCCGGATGAAGAGCGAATCCTACTCGTTGGTGGACCAAGGCAAGAGACATCAGGCTACGAGCAGACTGTGGAGGCAGGCGAGTCAACCTGGCTCGCGCCGGGCGAGATCAAGATCGTCTCGGTGATCTCCCAGCTGCAGAAGCGAGTTGCAGAAGGTGCTCAACTGTGGGTGGCAAGAGGCGATGACTGGGTGACGCAAGTGGGCTGGAAGTCGAGACAACGACCTGCTGTGATCCGGATTGCTAATATCTCCCTGGAGAAGACAGTGTATCTGCCAAGGTATGTGTCAATTGCAGCAGTCGTGGAGAAGGGTCATTTACCCCGCACAGCTGGACGCTTCATGCGTCCCGAGTCGATGAGGTATCGAGAATGGAGCCAACTTGTGTACGAGAACACGCCGTCACCCGAGTTCCTAGAGCGTCGGTGGAATGCAGTGCCTGCAGAGCCAGAGTGGCCAGAGCCTGTCAGATTCACACCGGAACGCATTCTGCTGAGGTCAAATGAATTACGAAGACTCAGCAAGACAGCAGATGTGTCAGGGCACGTCACGGGAATGAAATGTCTGCGTTTGTGGGCACTACCAAAGCGGTCGAATCTCCGGAGTCGCCATGCGGTGAAACATCGGACTCCACAGTAGAGTCTGAGCTAGAAGGCCCTGCAGAAGGTGGTGAAAGCAGTCCAAGTGGTGTTCTAGAAGCGAATCTGGTGCGTGTGATGAGAGCTGAAGCAGACCAACCTGCAGAAGCACCGACGGTATTTCTACGTGAAGGAGAGGACGCAATACTACTGCACGAGCTACGTGATCAGTTGGCAACGCTGCCGGATCTACCCGACCTGGCACCGTCTGCGGACATCGAAACGGCTGATGTTGGTACGCCGGGGGAGACGTCCCCTGAGCAAGAAGACAAAGTCCGAGAGATCCTGCGACGACACAAGTGTGCCTTCCTTGGAGAAGGTAATGCGTTGCCACCACCGGCTCGGGGCGTGACATGCGACCTCGATGTGCGCGGGGCGAAACCAATTGCTCAGCGTGCACGACGAGTACCGCCACAGTTTCTACGCAAGGTGTACGAGCTGCTGAAGAAGCTACTGGAGAGCGGATTGATTGAGTTCTCCGACTCCCAGTGGGCCTCCCCCATCGTCATCGTGCTCAAGAAGAACGGCAAGGACATCCGACTCTGCATAGACTACCGGCTGGTGAATCAACTCCTGGAGCTGGACCTCTACCCGATGCCACTGATCGACGACTTGCTGGACAACTTTGAGGCTGTTATGTGGCTGGTCAGCCTTGATATGGCTAGCGGCTTCTGGGCCGTGCCGCTGACCGACCGTGCGAGGAAGATATCGGCATTCATTTGCCCCCTCGGCCACTTCCAGTGGACGCGGATGCCATTCGGCCTCAAGAACGCTCCGCTCGTGTACCAGCGCGTGTTGGACAACTGCCTGTGGGGTTTTGTAAGGTTACCGCCTGAACTGGAGGCTCAAGTCGATCCAGAAGTGCTCGAATACTACCGGCTGAACCAGAATGTACTGCAGAGTGACTCGGAGGATGCAATCACTGCTGCGGAGGGCAGTCAACCGACTGTCTTCCAAGTCAATCGACCAGCGCCGCCTCAGATGGGGCCGGTGCTCGGTCGCAGCAGCTAAGTTGACGACGTCGCTTACGGTGCAAAGACGTGGGACGAGCTCTGTCAGAAGCTGGATGAGCTGTTGTACCGTCTACGATACTGGGGCATTTCGGTGAGCCTACCCAAAAGCGTGTTCGGCAAAAGAGAGGTGGACTTCCTGTCGCACAGGGTGAGCAGAGAAGGCATTCAAGCAACGCCCAAGATTGCGAAGACCGTACGCGACCTACCATTTCCCTCCACACTCAAAGGGGTCCAGTCATTCCTTGGGAGCATAAACTACTACGCGAAATTCATTGAAGGCTTGCCTCAAATCGCGTCAGTGCTCTACGAGTTGACGGAGGAACAAGTGAAGGCGCAAGAAGGTCTCGAGAAGGCTAAGAAGGCGTTCGAGATGCTGAAGGAGAAGATAACCTCCACGCCACTGCTTAGACACCCTGACAGAGCCAAGCCGTTCGCCATCATCACTCATTCCAACGAGTGGGCAGTCAGCGCGGTCATCGCGCAAGACTATGACGGCACGCTGTTCCCAGTACGGTTCACAGGAAGGGTGCTATACGGTGCAGAGCTCAATTACCCTGCCGCAGAGAAGGAGATCCTCGCGCTGTTCCGTGCTGTCGAAGTCTATCACACGCTACTGCTCGGCCAGAAGCTACAAGTGTACACCAGATACTCGACGTTGAGTTGGCTCTTCAAGTCCAAGTCGCTAAAAGGACGCTGCCACCAATGGGCGACCATGCTGTCGCCGTGGACAATGGAAGTGATTCAGCTGCAGAAGGATGTCGACGGCCTGGCTGCTATACTAAGCGCCAGTATCACCCCGCGCGAACACCTCGACGAAGTCGTCCACGACCTGGTCCCGCAGAAGGTGCTGCAGAAACCTGCACCTGCGGTCAGCATAGAAATGCTGGAGGAAGGCTACAGAGGGTGGCTGCTGACGTTCGATGGCGCTGCTAAGCTCAAGTCCAAGGTGGGAAGTGCTGGCTACGTGTTGTGGAAGGTACCGGAATGGAAGATCGTGGAGGCTCGGGGCGACTATCTCACAGAGGACACTGTGACGGTGAATGTGGCGGAATACCATGGGTTGATCAGCGGACTCAAGCTGGCCCTCGAGAAGGGAGTGAAAGAGCTCGTCGTAGTAGGAGACTCTCGACTAGCCATACAGCAGTCACAGGGAGTGATCAACTGTCACGACCCCAAGCTGACTCTCATGCTCACGCAAGTCCGCGCGCTACTGGAGAAGTTTGATTCAGCACAGCTCATACACGTAAAGCGAGAATTTAACGCTGCGGCCGACCATGTGACTACACGTGTGTTACAAAGTGCCGCCTCGCTCGAGATACGTGATTCTATGGAGCTGGAGCTGCTTGAAAAGCTAAACCGCCTGCCAGAGCGCTTGACCAAGCCGCCGCCGCCTGAGGAGGTGCTCAAAAAGTTGCCACAAGCCGAGGAACCAACAGACAGCCACGCAGCCGATGTATTCGCGATGCAGACACGCTCTCGAGAGCGTATGGCCCAAGAACTACCTGAGGGTGTGACCGAGGACATTGATGTCGCTGTAGAGACGCGTTGGGAACGCATTCGTGTGAACCAAGACGCGGAAGAGTCACTTCGAAGACTCAAATCATATCTGCACGGCAATCGGGAGGAATTCACCCACAGGGAGCTCCAGGAATTAGCCAAAGCTGCTGAACGTTTCGTCGTCGACGAGCGAGATGTGCTGTTCTACCTTCCCGCGACGAGCCCGAAACGGCCGCGACCAGAGCAAGACCAACCACGACTAGTTGTGCCACAAGAGCTTCGAAATGACCTGCTCCAACAGTACCATGAGGACAAGCAAGGAGGCCATCAAGGAATCCTGCGAACGTACGAACGCCTCAAGAAAGACTTTTACTGGGTCGGCATGTACGCCGACGTCGAACGCTATGTGAAAGAGTGTGTCGACTGCACAACTGCCAAGGGAGTACCTCGCAACCCTGGACCGTCACCAGGCAACCTGCTCGCTGAGGAACCTTTCCAAGTAGTCTCAATGGACTTCGTGCTGCCACTGCCACGCACAGCCAAAGGCAACACAGCGTTACTGCTGTTTCAAGACGCCTTCTCTGGCTACGTGATGTGCAAGGCTATGAGCAGTACGACATCACAAGATGTTGCAGAAGCCTACGAGGAATGTGTTTTCCAACATTTCGGAGCGAGCTCCAAGTTGCGGCATGACCGCGATCCGCGGTTTATGTCTGACGTGTTCCGACAATTTAGAGAGCTACTTGGCAGTCAGCAAAGATCTACACTCGCCTACAGACCACAAGCGAACGGCCAGCAAGAGCGTTCGGGGCAAACAGTGGTGCGAAGCATCCGAGCGTACATTGCGGAAGCAGACCAGAGCGATTGGGACGACATTGTCCGCCGCCTGATGTTCTGCATCAACACGTCATTTGACTCAACCCGCAAAGACACTCCGTTTTATCTCGTCCACGGATGGGACGCACGGACGACAGTCAAAGCTATGCTCGGCAAAGCGCCACGGGGCGTCGACGCAAGGACAGCCTATCTATGGAGGATGAAAGTGCAACGCGAATACGAATACGCGAAGGCGTGGGCGCGTGACCTACAAAAAGAAGCTAAGCTGCAGCGGGCCGATCAGCAAAATAAGCTGTGGAAGGCTCTTTCGGACAAATTCAAGGAGGGGTTCGGCGTCGGGGACGCCGTGTGGCTCTATATACCACGTGTGCAACCGGGCTTGAGCAAGAAGCTCGCCCACAAGTGGCACGGACCGTTCCGCATTGTCGAGAAGGATGCTGAATTTCGCTACAAGCTGCGGATCGAGGGATCTGATTATCGCTTCTACCCGTGGGTACATGTGAGTCGCCTGAAGCCACGTTTGCTGCACGAGAGTCGTCCGAAGGAGGTTCTGCAAGATGTTCCCCAGCTGTTTGACTTTGACGCCGCCTTGCTGCCAGAAGATAGTTGGATCGACGAAGAAGGTGGTGAATACGAGGTCGAGAAGCTGTTGGACGTACGCATGGTCAAGAGGACACGCAACGCACGGCAAACCCGCGAGTACTTGGTGAAATGGCAAGGTTATGATGACACAGAATGGATACCAGTGGAAAAGCTGAATTGTGGAAGGCTCCTGTACGAGTTCGACAAGGCAAACCGCTCCAGAGCAAGATTTCGGTCAATGCAGTCAGCAGATGAGTTTGCTGGAACGCAAGGTGATGAAGACGAACGGCAAGGTGATCGGCAGCGTCAATAGACGCAGTACTCACTCGAGAACCGGACAAACAGACGAAGAAAACACACAAAAATGCATGTAACGGGAGCCGAAAGGACCTGTCGCCCGAGTGGCATCCGATCCCCTGGCGGGATCTCGTCCTACGTGGACAGTGCATGTTCGCTTTTTCAAGATTTCAAGTGACGTATGCAGGGATGAAGATGAAAGAGAAGACTGAAGACGAGCTTACGATGTGCTGGTCTGTATGAGAAGATGAGGTAAGAACAGACAAGAGTGCAAGAGGCTGACTTTATTAGGAAGAATGATCGGGCTACATATGCAGCGAAGAAAACGCAACTACAACCAGGCGGTGCAAGCACCAACGACCTCTTGTGACGCGAAACGCGAGATGACACCTTGAGAAGCAAAAAGAGTTGACGCTAGAGGTCTTGTGGAAGCGCATGGGGAGAGCCAGAACGCACAGAAATGTCGTCGTCATCGACCTCGGTGGCAGCGACCTCAACGTCAGCACACTCACTCTCCGCAGCTTGTTCGACGTCTGCGTCGCCTTGAGAAGCATCAGCGTCGTCTCCATCTGCAGCTTCCGCCTCCTCGTCAGGCGCCAGGGACCAACCGTGGCCTTCCCATGGCTGACTATGCGCGTCCTCGAGCGTGCAGTCCAAGTTGTCGACAGTAACCCGCTGTGGAGACCACTCTGAATGGCCGGGCACGAAACACTTGTACTTGTCGCTCTCAAAAGCGCGAAGACGACGGGCGAGCCCGCCGCGTAACCCTGGGGCGAGATGCTCGTAAAACTTGGTGAGGCCGATGTCAGTGGCATACCCAAAACGCACAGGCTCCAGCGAGTCGATCTCTTGAGCCAACTCTCGAAGACGTGGACGCTGCTCGTCGGGGATGTTAGCATTCTCCGGCGGCACCCAAGTGCAAGGTTGATCAGGAACGTGCCAAAATGCTGGCTCGCACCACAGCAATTCTCGCAGATGCCGGTAGTCGGGGCCGTGCTTGGCAACGAAGGTGCGCTCGAGGGTGCTGAACTGGGATTTCAGCGACGAACGACGCTGGCCGCGCAAGTAGTAGATGCTCGAGGGGTCTTGAGACTGTGGGATCGGCAACCAGTGAAAACTCTCCCAGAATGCTCGCTGGTGGACGTACATGAAGTCCCAGATCAGCGGAGCCACAGCTTCCACGATCGGGTTGGTCTCGGACACCAGAAACAGAGACTTCACGCGTCGCTCGAACATCGCACGCCACGGACGGTCTTGCAGAAGCTCGACATACTGCTCGGCGGTGTAACGCGAGTAGACTTGCTGCCGGAAGAAATTCGTGACTTGGTAATCCGGAAATCCAGCGGTCTGTCGCATCGGCCCCAAGCGAAGCTTCGACTCCTTGAGCTCTCGGCGAGGGACGTCTCTGAACTCGAACCGGTGAAGCCCATCTGCATAGTCGGTCCGCGCAGCCAAAGCTGCAGCAGCTGCTCCCGAGGACTTGTTGGCAGCAGAAGCTTGGTCAGTGCTTGGATGCTCGATAATTTCGACGTCAGAGCCCGAACCGTCATCATCGCTGTCTTCAATGTGCTCTTGAGAGTCAGCATCAGCGTTGACAGCTGCAGCAGGTGCTTCCGGGGTGTCTCGAGCTTCTGACATCTCCACATCGTCGTCTTCGACCTCCGAACGGGGCGTACCGCCACCAAAGTTGTGTTCTTCAGCAGGAGGAGGTTGACTGGCGCTTGGAGAAGAAGTCAAATCGGCGTCCCAGACACCAGGTACCGGAGCAGAAGGGCGAGAGCCAGCAGCAGCCGAAGAAGAGTCACCCACAGAGTCACGACGACCAGAAAAGTCTGCAGAGCCACTTGGAATCGAGCGCGGAGGCGTAGCACGACGAGAGCTACCACCGGCGTTGCCTTGAGCAGGGGATCCACCATCCGGGGATGCAAACCAACTTGAAGGTGAACCTGGAGGCGACGCCAGCGGGATGTACTCCAACGACGCAGCTTCAGCACCAAGAGCAGTGAAGGAGATGATCGTCGAGTCTTGGGGAAGCTGAGTCCGATCGCGCCGCGCATAACGCTGCAGCAATTCTTCAAGACGCGAACGGTGGCCGGTAACGCGAGCGTTCGACGTCAGATACCGCATGAGACCACTGGGATGCTGGAGCGGAGCCTGCCGCAGCTCGTCGAGCTCACGCTGCAGCTCTCGAACACGCTTGGCTTGATCTTGGAGACGAGCTTCTGCTTGGTCTGCTCGACGAGTCTGTGCAGCAGCGGCATCCGTGGCACTCTTGAGTGAGCTCTTGAGCGATGCAACTTCAGCTTCAAGCTCTGGAGACGCACGAAGACGCTTGCGATCCATCGCGAGGCCCGTCACGACTCGGAACAACTGGAGAGTGTTCAACAGACGCGAAGCAAATCCTTCCGAGCGCCAATAGTTGAAGAGCAGGTCAGCGACGAGATGGTCGTAACCCGCCGAAGGCTCAACGGCCCCCGGCGGCAAACGATGGCCCAACAGAGTGTCTTCCAAGTCCATCGCGTCCAGCTCTTCCAAGAAGACGCACTCGTCCAGCGAGAAGCGCGAGATGGGGTGAAGCACGCACGGACCGAACGGCGTAGAGTAGATGGAGTCATCGCAGTTCGACTCGTCTAGCGGCACCAGCAGCTCGCAGAACTTGCCGTGCGGGCCGACCAGCGAGTCCTTGAACGTCTCGGGGCTCAACTGGTTGACGCGGAGCAACGGGCGCATGTGCTGAGGCAATGGCGCCGCTGCCGCAGAGCCGCCGTCTCCGCCACTCGCTGGAGAACTGTGCGAGTCGCCGCCGCCTGCAGAGGCGCTGGGCTTCACGTCACGGACTGCGGAGCTCGATCGACGGACTTGGACGTTGCCGCCACCCGCTGTTGGACTGGATCGGCCAGCGCTGCTTGGAGATGACGCTGCAGACGCGGAGCTGGCTCGACTTGACGGCGCACGTGGCGGCGCGCGCGTGGAGCGCTGCGCACGCGGCGGACGCTGCGCGCTGCTTGGAGAACCGGCTTGCGATCGCGTCCCGCGCTTGCCCATGGTCGCGCTTCAACTTGGTTGGTCGCGTAACTCGCGAATCGCCAGATGGCTCGACACTCGCTGCACCCGACCAACGGGGCGGTTGTGATGAAGCGCTGCAGAATCAGCCCGAGCATTCACTCCTGCAGAGGGGCCTCAGCGTCCTTGAGACGCGCGCACACTTGGCCTCAGTATTGAAGTCATTCTCTAGGATAAAATATAGCTCCTTAGACCTCTCCCGGGGAAGTACCCCTGGAGAGGTACCCCTGTTCCCTTTTTGGGGATCAGGGAAGAGTTGGTGTGGGCCACACCGCTCAACAAAGACGGGCTGGCCTCCTTGACTGGCTTCCCGTGGGTTCGTTATCAGACCTCTATCACCAGAACTGCAAAGATAAAAAAGTAGAGGTAGCAGAGACAGTAAGACTTTCAATACAGACTTCCGCTTTCTCCCTCTATCGCGCGCAAGGAAGAACAAGCTCTCCAGGGAGGGAAACCTCTTTGGGGCTTGAGGAGGTCAACCGCGCGTCGCTCCAAGGCCAACACCCGATCGGTAAGTCGCGCAGTGGCGTGTACATTACTGGTTGGTTCCATATTTCTCGGCCCAGTGCTGGACGGTCGCTTTGAGTGTGGCGACACGTCTGGCATTGGTGTCCGACTTCATATTCTGTCTGAGGAAGGTCCCCGCGGAGCCTCCTCGGCTAAGTTCATCCGCGTTTTCGGCTGTGGGGTCTAGCAGAGCCCCACAGCGTCATTACTCATCTGCCGACGGGTTCCCTAGCCTGAAAAGGTTAGCGGAGCCCATTGTGTGTACTAATATCGTTTGTTTGTTCAGGAGAAGAGAGAGGAAGCGCCGTCGCCTGCCTGGTCGTCGGCTCCTACGCGCGCGTTTAGAACTCCTGGTCCCCCGGACGGAGCCAACGGGGATCACAACGCTCCGGTACTGACCAAGCGGGCCCAAGTCAAGCGTCTCTCCAGGGAGATCAAGACCGAAGCTCGCTGCGGAGGGCTGAGATTACTCGCCCAAGGGTGAGACTACTCCCCTAAATCCGCCTATCGACCCGTCATGGAGGGCGCCGCATCATCACAAAGTAACGTGGCGCAAAGTCTCGGAGTGGCCGTAACAAGTGTGAAACCACCCGTTTGAAGGTAGCAGGGGCGTTCTTAAGCCCCTGCGGCATCACGAGCCACTCCCACAACATCCCGCTTGGTGTGCTCACTGCCGTTAGAGGAATATTCTGCTCGCGCATCAGCAGCTGATAAAAGCCATCGCGCAGATCGATCGCACTGAAAATCGTGCTCCCTGACATGGCGTCCAGCACCATGTCTTTCCTCGGGATCGGCGTCTGGGCAGGGATGGTGGCGTCGTTTAGCTTGTTGAAAGCGTGGACGATGCGCCAACCTCCCGTTGCCTTCTTCACGCAGAAGGTCGGACTGGAATGTGGAGACACGCTCTCACGTACGTGACCCGCCTTGTGGCGGGCCTCAAAGGACTCGTCGATCGCCTTGACTTGCTCACGTGGAAGTGGCCACTGTCGAGTGACACAGTACTTCGTCCCAGGCGCGAGATCGATCTCGTGCCGCACACCGCGGTCAACTGGAAGCTCGGCTGGGATCTCATCAGGGAAGATGTCCGAGAATTCGCGGACAAGTTTGTACACCGGGTTGCCTGAGGCCATCAAGGCCTCCCAAGATTGCGCGACGTAGCGCTCTTCGCGCGCCGATTTCTGTTCGGCGCGCTTCGGTCTCTCAATACCGGGGCGGTCATCCTCGACCATGTCGACGGCCGCAACGTCGGCCGTCATCCTCTCGGCAACAACAGCACACACTTTTTCCACATCCCCTTTCTTCAGATCGTGGAGAAACCTTTTCCACGATATCGCCGGCAGCGATATGATTGTTGTTGCTTCGCGAGGCGGATTGTCGACTTGGATGGTGCGCGCGCTCACTGCTGCGTCGCCATCATACTCCAACACTTGAAGGAGCTTCACATCATCGTCCGCGCGCACATTGCTGCGCGGACCTCGTACGGCGCGTTTGCGTCGCTTCTTCAGGCGCTCGGAGCCACTGCTCTCAAGCGAGACATCGGACGTCATGTCCGAGTCACTCATTCTATCCGGGAACACTGGTTGTTGCTCGACCGGGACTTGCTCGACCGGTGGCGCCACGTGTTGCTCGACCGGGACTCTTTCAAACGGCGGCGCCACGTATTGCTGCTCGACCGTGTACATCTCAACCGGCGGCGCCGCATGCTGCCTATCCGGGAGGCTCTGGTGCGGGAGACTCAGATACTCGACCGCCTTCATCTTTGCTTCGCGCGGGAGCCCCACATACTCAACCGCCATACTCTTCGTAGCGCGCGGGAGCCTCGCGCGCTCAACCGCTGCTGACATCATCTCGGGGCGCGGAGCGTGGCTCCGCGCCATCACGGGCGCTTCAAGCTGCCTCGTTGTCTCATGGCCGACGTGTCCCCAGGAAACCTGGGTGCAGACTTCACAAAGAGGACCATCGCTCGCTCGTTGGGAAGAATGAGTCGTGGATCGGGAATCCACGACGACAACATGAGGCCAGTCCCGGGGCGCGACCAGGAGGTGTGTGTAGACCTCGCTGACGTCGAAGTCGCCCCGGCGCTTCACTGACCGACTGAGCCAGTCGATCTCGGGCTGGTAGCGCGCCAGCCATGGCATCCCGAGAATGCAGTCAAAGGCGTAATTCATCTCGATGATCAAGAACTCGTCAAGACTGCAGAAGCCGTCGAACTCGTACGACAACTTCACCGTGCGCCGCGGGGTTGCCCGTGGCTTTCCGTCCGCTAGCTTGACGACCATCTCGCCTGGACCCTCTTGAACGCGAAGGTTGGCTGGAAGCTCAGGCAGACATGAGGCGCGAAGAAAGTTATTCGTCGCGCCAGAGTCAAGGATGGCGCGCAGCGGATGGCGCGCGCCAGCGACGTGCAGGCTTACGATGATCAGCCTTGAGTCGCCGCTGGACGTGGTGGCATTGAATTGTGCGTGAAGCACAGGGGCGTCGGATGATCGGGCTGCCACCGGACCCGGGTCAACCTCGATGCCAGTAGGGCGCCCCGCCCCTACTGGTCCTGATCGTTTTTTGACGCCCCGGATGGCTCGGCGGCGGACTTGTCCGCTGCCTCAACACTCGCGAGAATGGGCGCAGGTGCGCGGCGCTCCGCCGCACGATGACCAGGCTTCTGACAGCGGAAGCAGGTCAGTTGACTAAGGCCGCGACCACCGCGGCCACCACGACCTCGGCCGCGACCACGACCGGCGGGAGACCCTCTTCGATAGGATGTTGCGATCGCGTCGATCTCCATCGGCTCGGGTGCACTCACCCGAGCCTCAGCCGACAGCGGCTTCGCGTATGACGACGCGACCATGTAGTCCTCGCGTAACGCGAGGGCAAACGCCTCTTCAAGGGTCTTGGGCTCGGCGCGAACTAAGCAATAGCGAGTCATTCCCTCGCGCATACCGAATATGAAGACGTGGACTTAAGTGGCCATGTCAACTGGGTTCGCGACGATGCACGATACCAAGTGTCGTGCGTGTTGTACGTAGTCGCGCATTGACATATTATCTTGCTTGAGAGCGAAGAAGGCTGCGCGCATGCGCGACTCGTCTTGGGGCGGCTCGAACGCGAGCCGCAGGTCGTCTTGGAGTGTCTTGAGCGTAGGGAACGCACCCTCGTCGGTGACAAGCTTGCCGAGGGCCCATTCCTTGGCCTTGCCCGACAGACGCGAGAGCAGGAAGCTCACTCGCGCTGTCTCGGACGCGAGCTGTCTCGCGTCCATCGCGATTGCGACTTCGCGGAACCAGCGGTTCAGGGGGAGTCGGTCTTGACCGACTCCAGAGTACAGGGTAGTGTCAATCTTGACAATCTCATTCTTGACTTGGGACGCGGGAGTTGAGATAGCACGCTGCCTGTCAGCGTGCTCGCGTCCGAGAAACTCGTGGATGGCTATGCGTTGGTCCTCCGGCGTCGCTGATCGCAGCAGCGACGCCACAAATGACTCTCCGGAGGCCGCGGCAACTCGGTGTAGCGTAGCCCACTCGAACGCTGTCAAGTGGGGGAACCCCTCGTGGGTTAGCTTCTCCATCTTGGTCGTTGGAAGGACTACTAAGTGCTACCAGGTGTAACGGGCCTAAAGCCCGCTACGATACTTGCACGTTGCTCGAAGGAAGCAAATTCAACTCTGTTTCATTATTGAAGGGAGGCGGGAGCCTCCCGACCACAAATCCAAACAATGACTCATGATTGGCTAATATGTGGGCTGCGTCCCACATAAGAGCCAATCAGAGCAAAGCACGTCGACGCGCGTCCATGTCCTGACGCGCGTCACAGATCCTGCCTACATATGCAATAGAGTCCTACCATATGGCTAGATATGAAATATGAATGTGAGCGGGGGAAGTGCCCCGCTACATGCGTTCAATTGGATTCTCACTTACAGCTCGCTCACGACATGCCATCCACGCTTTTCGGATCATGCACGGTAGCAACCAGTGCCTTGCTCTGGTTCGAAACCTCGACGAAACGCGAGATGCCGCTCTGCAGGCGCAGTTCGGTCGCCACCACAACCCCCCCCCCCCCCCTTCTTGCTCGGCTCCAGCTAGGAGCTGCTCGTCATTTTTGTATTAGACTCCACGCCATGCACTGCCAC
>JANFNE010000070.1:0-122338 GCA_024867545.1 Phytopythium helicoides | reverse complement strand
TGTAGTGATGTAATGGTGACATTCTGTGTTTATTGGGATTGCGAGCGTTTGTGAATATCTGGAAATGCGTAGTTTTGTTTTTGGTCTTGCTAGTTTACAACTCTTCCCAGCAGTAATGTGAGGACATGGGTCTCTAAATAACTTTGATCGAAGCGGTTCGTGATTATGGAGACCTTTGAATTCTCATTGGCACCGTACAATTCATGTTCGCATTTTGTTGGCAAGAGCGCTAGGTGCTTGAAATCGAAGGACGGAAGAGTTGTGACTATGCATACTCAATGGCCATGAGGATCACCAAAGACACCTTTCTTCTCCAAGGAGATTGTTTTCAAATGAGCAGTTTCCACAATTCGACGATTTAAACAAGGAAATTCTCTCGCTACCATCGAAAGAAGTCGTGGATATTCATCAAGATGAAGTTGGTGTACGTTACCAGTACGTCGATACACCATCGTGTCAACTCTTGAGCCAAAGGAAACCGAAGCATAACTAGAATCGGAAAGCTAGAGTGTCAGTCAGGAGGATCAATAGTCACGCCGCTTCTTGAAATCCTGGTTATGTCCGCCGAAGTTTTCGTGCGACCGCTTGTTGGCCACCAACAGATTCATTCGTGACATTGGCCGACTCATCACCTTGTAAAAGAGACTGGCGTTTTCGCGCAAAAGTCTTTTGCGATCCTCGTCCAATTCCTCTTGGCGACGTTCAAGATTACCTTCAGGAAAAGGTTTTCCCCTGCCCGCAGCGTCTCGGTCACGATCAAGAATTTCCTGGCTGTCCACGAGCTTCTTCACACGGTTGCAGAAATCCTTCGTCTCTCGGTAATGCTCGATATCTTCGCGCTGCACAGTAATCGAATCGAAAATGTCATGAAACTTTTCTGGCTGCTGGTCGAGGAGGCGCCCCAACACTTGCTTCAAATTCTTCTGTCTGCTCATCAGATAGTTTCGTGCGTTTTCAGATTTTGGCTGCATCAGTTCCAGCTCCACAAACCGGCTCCTGACTTTCAGACCCCTCACATCTTCAATGTATTTCTTGTCCACGCCCCAGCGAGCGGCTTGTTCCGCGTCCTGCTGGGAGATTCGCTCCGGGAAAGAATTATCACGAGGAGGGCTGCTTCGCTGGGAGCGAGAAGTACCCGAATCCCAGCGTTCAGATCGCCGTTCGGGATGGTCTTGACGGCTAGAGTGCTCAAAACGACGAGGCTCTCGTGAATCTTCACGGCTGCGGTCATAGTCGCGCTGCCCGTTGCTTCGATGAGGATGGACCCGTTCCCTATCCACAGGGTCGAACCTTTTGTAAGGCTTCTTGTGGTACTGGTGATACGAGGCAGGAGAGTCGGCATCAACAGGGTCCTGCGTTCTCGAGTCCCTGCTTGAAGGTCTTGGTCCACCCCGGGAATCTTTCCACGCGGGCACCGGGCTCTCAACCATTGAACGCGATGAACGCGGTGCTGGATTTGGAGACCAACTTCCGTCACGACGACGAGACGGTTTCGGGTCGCGATCGTAGCGATCCTCGCGTGGGCGCTTTTCGTACGGGCGATCCGGAGAAGCGTGTCGCGGTTCAGGCGACCGACCGCGGCTCAAGCCCGGCTTGCGCGCTGTCTCAACAGCGTAGCGGTCATCGTTGCGCTCTCGAGGGTTGCGATACCCAGTGCTTCCTCGTGACTGGTCGTAGTCCTTGTCGTAGCTTGGCTTGCGGTTTTGCTTGACGTATTTCCCGCGTCCTCCATCTTCGAAATCGCGGTCGCGGTCGTATTCTCGGTAGCCCCGTACTTGAGGGCTGTGCTCAAGGTCGCGCGGTCTGTCGTCGCGGTGCTTGGGTTCGTAGCCACGGTAGGGCTTCTCCCCGTGTCGCGGCTCATAGTCCTCCTCTCGCGCACTACTGCGCACCCTGGAGCCGTGCTCCCGCTCGTGGCCATGCTCGCGCTCGCGGCCTCGGTACGTCGCCGCTTCTTGCTCAAACTTGCGTCCACCGGGTGCGTTCTCGTAGCGCCTGGGGCTTGGCGACGCGCTGCGGTCGTACTTGCGGCTGCTGGAGCGCTTGTCGCCCCTTGGGGCGTCCTCGAACCGCTTGGGGCTCCTGCTCTGGCGGCTCGGCGCGCGCTCGAAGCCGTCCTCCTTGGTCCTCTCGTACTTGGCGCCGAACTCCCTGCCTCTGTCGGCGTACCCGCTCCTCCCGCGCTCCTCGTAGCCGCTCGCGTTGCTCCTGGCGCTGCCGGGCCGCGAGCCCTCGGGCCCCTTGGGCGCCGCGTCCTCCATCGGTCTGCGCGGGCTCCTGCTCAGCTGCATGCGCGTCTCCTGGCGCCTGGGCCGCGCGATCTCCGAGTCCGAGTCGCTCACGGTCGCCGCGCGGAAACCGCCTTTCTGGCGCTTCGAGGCGTCCCCAGAGCCCGCGGAAACCGCCGCCGGGCGCCTAGAGTCGCGCGCGGACGCGTGGAAGCGCGTGGGCCGGCGAGGCGGCGCCTGGAGCTGCTGCGCGTCGTCGTAGCGCTCGCTCTCCGTCGAGCTGCCGCCGGGATCCGCGTGCGCCATGCCCGCGAGTTGCCCTATGTGGCGAGGTGGAGGTTTTGCCGGCCCGAGGCGCAAAAGTATTCACCACGGTGAGATCTTTTGCCGAGGGAAATGCAGAAGGCCGGCGGTGTGCCAACTCTTCTGAGGAGAGAGTAGAAGCGATATTTTTTGGCGGGAAAGGGGATGCTTTTTGTAAAATGTATAAACATAAGGCGTAGGTAGCGTATTTTCTAAAATTGTGGTGGAGTATATTTTGGAATAAATAATAGAAGGATTTTGGGACCTTCTGAAAAAGACCGTCCACCGTTGCAGCGACGCTTGCTTGTGGAGCAAGCGTCGTGGATCGCGCTTGACTTTCTGCTGCATGATTCTTTGGGCTTCAGACAGCTTGGCGTTTCCTCGAGTCCTGCACAGCAGTTCTCATGCTAGGACGCCTCGGATGCTGGTTGGCAGTGTTGAATTCTTTCACCACTCGGACATACATCGTTGGATTCTCAGCCAGCAATTCTGCGTGGATCTCGTTTAGTTCAGCTTGCTTCTTGTCAATATGCTCCTTGGACCAATTTCTGGCTTCTTTGTGTCTATCCAGTGATGCTTGGGCCTTCAGGTAGCTCTCAACACGATTACCAAATCCTCTCGTCTTCCGGTAGTGCGAGATCTCGTCCTGCGTGATGCAGACGGATTTGTACACGGCGGGGAATTTGGCCGGATTGCAGCGAGAAACCTTTGCTTCTGCGGCGCGTAAAGCCTTCTGTGTGTCAAGGAAGTAGGTCCGAGCGTGGTTAGAGATGCTCGGCGCCTCAAGCTCCTGCTCGATAAACAGAACCTTGAGCTTGAGGTGCCTCACATCAGCAACAAAACCATCATCGACACCATCAACCCTACTGCTAGACGACTTGGACAGCCCTGGATGAGGCCTTTTGCGAGACACCTCGTTACGGCGATCGCGAGTGTCTGCAGAACGTGCAGCACTCTTTTCCTCGCCGGTGCACGAGGCCAGCATTGAGCTGGACAGTGCAGAATCCAATTGGGTTCCGGACTGAGCTTTAGCTGGACGTGAAGCACGAGCAACACTAGGCTGTCGTTTCTTACCATCCTGGCGGAGTGCCGGCGACCGAATCGGCGCCACAGTGGCAGGTCTTTGCCGGGGGTCTCGGCTTGCGTCTCGCCATGAGGATGTCCTTTTTACTACCAGTGGCAGTGGGCGGGCATTGCCTTCCCCTTGCCTCTCGGAAGCGTGTTGCTGAGAGCTGGAACCGTTTTTCGGTCCATTGCCCACTGCCTGATCACAACGATCAGCTCTCCGGCTTATCGATGTATGAGTAGTGTCATCTCCTGACGCAGTACGAGCAGATTGGTACTGCTGATGTTCCCCAACTTCTCCTCGACGACCACTCAGACACCGCCCGGATTTGCGCTGCAGATCACGAGGGTTCTCACGACCAACGTCGGCAGGAGATACCTGCCGGCAGGCATTCCGACGAGACATGGGCTTATAAGGCTTGTCCCTGACGTCGCGAAGGTCCGAGGAGCGGCACTCGAACTCGTGACGACCAACTATTGACGAGCGCTGGCGGCCGTCGGAGCGCACCGCAGCATCCTGGCGCGCAGGACGCTGCGGTGCGTCCCGACGTGAGAGGTCGCGCGAGAGCTCAGAGGCTTGCCAGACCTTGCCGTGTGCAGAGCGACGTCGTTGGTTATCGCCGGCGCTGGGACTCCACGTCGTGATTGGCGAAGACCCTCTAGGGCTAGGGGTGTCATATCGAAGAGACGAGGAATGCGCCAGAGACGACGTGGATGGTATCACACCACGTTGAACACTTGACGATGTCATAACGGAGGCTAACCGAGGCCGCGTGCCGACAGCAGCAAATGCAGGGGTCGACGCTTGCTCGTCGCACGTGACTTCGCCTTCCTCGCGACTCGATGGTTGATGGTCGCCCATTGAGAACGACGCAGAACTACTCAGCTCGCCTTCTGAAGCAGACTGAGTCACTCGGTGGCTCGGCTTGGCACAATCCATCACCGATGATGCAGGGAACAGCACTTTGAACCCTTCTAGCGACTTGGCGTCGGTGCTGATAGGAACGAGGTTGTCGTCCTCGTCTTCTCCGTAGAAGATGTCGCTCTTAGTCGAACTGCCGTCGTCGAACACGGCGTCAGAGACCGTTGTCGTGGTCATCTTGACGCGCTTGGAACTGAAGACTTGAGTGGTTGGCGGCGAGTCCGAAAGTGAGCGATGGGTGGTCAGGAGCGGTCGGGAAAGCGCAGAATGTGAGATTGGTTATGAGTCTAGAACCGTAATAAATGCTCAGAGGGAGATACTACCGTAATAAATGCTCAGAGGAGAGCACATGCGTAATTATGGAGACTTGCGTCAGCCAATATATCCGGTTTGTCCAACTCTCTGGACTTATATATACCGGTATACCGGGATTTCATATTCAACTTTGCGCTCCTCGATGCTGCGGGAGAAGCCTCATGTTCTTTGGAACCGAGTTTCTCTGCGTCTCTGAATGCGTTGGCCTCTACACTCATCAAGAACAGCACTCAAGGAGCCACGCGGCCATTCGACGTGCGCTAGAACCCAACGTGAAGAATTCAATAATGAAAACCGGTATTTTATCGATATTTGTGTGTTCTCGACTTCATAACATGTCGCAGACGATCACGTCATGTCAAAATCCTTGACAGCCATTGACGCCAAATGCTGTGCTACGGGCTGTGCTTCCACTTACCCAATCGTCCGTCTTCCGAGACAGAAAGACTGCGGGTACCTTCGTTCTGGATGCTCTTCAAGTGCGAGATCGTCGCCGCTGCTCAAGAGCATCGAGTGCAGCGCAACCATGTGTCGGGCGCTAGCCAGTGACCACGTGCGCTGCACAAGAGGCGTCGTCTTCGTCTCGGAAACCTGTCGCCGGGGATTTTGCAGCTACTGCAGCAGTAGTAGCAGTACTTGGGGAACTTTGAGTCTTTAGTAGTTAACGACACTAACCCTGCGATGATGTGCTTGGCAACTCCTGAGGGGCCAACAACAGCGCTCGACTCGCCTTGTCTTCAAACTTTGACCACAATGCCTGCGTTGTTAGCAAAAACAGCGAATTCTTTTGATATGGAAGTCTCAGTGTATTGACGCTGAGCGAGCCTCGCCCAATCAATCCCTTCCTTGTTCACATGAATGGAACCAACCACATCGAACGACACTTGTAAAATGCACGACACACTGTCATGCTGACATGAACATTGCATTCAAAGTCGACGGTGCTTCACATCGCGCTCGTTGGCGTCCATCCACAGAGCCTCGAGTCCGCGCTTGTGAGCCTTACCGTCCTCCGGCGGAGTCATCACATGATGAAACAAGTCTTCGTTCTCACGAACTAACTGCTCTCGGGTCCTTCTAAGCTGACGCTGGTGCCATGCCAGGTCTACGATTGGAGGATTCTTCCCATTGTCGACAGCAGTTTGCTGATTTAGGAGAAACTTTTCTTCGCGCTTGTACTTCAGCACGCGGCTGGAAAAGAGCTTGTTCTTTCGGTAACGCTGAATTTCCTCCGGAGTGACCGTAGTAGCGTCATACGCAGCTTGGAAAAGATCCGGGTTCTTACTGGCGAGTTGCGTATGGATCCTCAGGAGTGTCTCCTTCCGCCGTCGCAAGTAAACCCCTTCTCCGTGTGCTCGCACACCTTGGAGCTCTTCCTCCACAAATTGGCTAATGAGTTTGAATCGACGAACCTTCCCGGCAAAAGTGGCTTCCTTCGAGCTTGGAGTCGCAGTTTCCTTTTTCGTTGGAGACGACGACGACGGGTCAGAAGGCCCCAACTTCTTTGACCCGCTTCGGACTGGGGTCGTGGGATACTTGGGAGCCGTCAAGACATCGGTCTTCTCCATCATGTTCATCACACTCTGGAAAAGTCGCTCGTTCTCGTGGATCAGCTCTTCTCGGACAGAATTCACCGCTTCCTGGCGAAGCCGGATACATTGTGCCTGGGTGCTGTCTTCGTGGTTAACCGTGGCGAGGAACGCGTCAGTTTCTTCTGGTCGTTTCTGTAGGTGCTCACACGACTCGCGAACGTCTTGCGGTAGCGGTAGTGCTGAAGATCTGCGCGAGTAATCTTGATAGCATCAAACACGTCGCTAAATGTATTCGGGTAGCGGCTGACGAGCTGGCGTTTGGTTTCACGCAGCCTTGCCTGCTTATCCAACAAGTAGTCGATTTCGCCCTCTTGCTTCGCGCTATTGAGCTCCTCTTCAACATATCTCGTGCTGATCTTGAAGCGATGAATCCGTGAGATACAGCTCTCGCTCACACCTTTGATCCTCAGTCGATGTGATGGACGAGATGGTGTATCGGGCAACGTCGGGCATTCAACCTGCTGTCTCATCTCGAAGCCGTTTCGGGTTTCCTCCAGCGGTAATGACTGGTGATCCCTTCGGGGATCGTGGAGGCTGGACGATGTTGCCCCAAATCGATCGACCCATGAGCTAGCACGCTGGCCTTGCTGTTGGTAGGCAGTTGGTGTCGATAAGTCGACGGAATAGCTCCGAGTCTGGTTGTTTGCACGGGCTGGCGATTGGAAGCTGTGCAGATCGTCTGGGCTATGGACTTGCTGCTCACTCCAAGAGCGGCCCCGTCTTTGATTGTCAAGGCTATAGCTTCGACAAGGACGATTTTTCTGCTGCATCTTCGAGTCTTCAGCCTGCAACCGTGAGTTTTGACTTATTAGTCTCGGGTCTCGACTTGATAGTCGCGGACTTAGTAGCCTTGGGTCTCGACTTGCAAGCCGTGGATCTCGAGGCGACAACAGTGAGCGAACTGGTTGCTGAGGACTGCTCATTTGCTGGTAATCATTGTGCTGGCGCAGATTGTGCCGGGTCGAAACCGATTCGGGGCGATTCTGTCGGTAACCTTCACCCTGGTTGCCGCTCCAATCGAGATGCGGCTTTTCTGCTGAGCAACTCATATATGGCCTTGGGAAGTGATTGTAATCGCCGGAAGGTGGTCGATGATCACCATCCGCCCCATAGCATCCGGCTGGTGCTGAATGAATTGGAGAGCGACTCGATGCCGCAATATCGTTCGGTCCCGGTCGTGGAGCACTCGGTGCACGATCGCCACTATGGAACATGCCAAGGTCGGTGTACGCGCATGAGCGATCAGCAGACGTCGGGTCAAGAGCCGTGTTGGATCGTGAACCAGAAAAGCCCTGCCGATGTCGGTAATCATAACCACTGTTCCGATTGTAGTCGTTGTCACGGCACGACTTGTGAGAGTCTCTGAGCCATGACTTGGCATAGCGCTCAGAATTTGAGCTGGGGCGAGTTAGTTGATCATCACGCCCGTCGCGGTAGAACTCGTCCCAACTACGAAATTTCTCACAGTTGAGCGACCGACTAGGCGTTGTGTAGCGGTCATCATCGTAACGTCGCTCAGTGAAGTAACGGTCCTTCCGGTCCGAGTCTTCGTAATGGTAGCGCCCATCACGCTCCCTTGAGCTGCCGCGCTTGCAAGTGCGCTCACTCCATTTCTCCGAGCTTCGGCCTCCATCGCGGTGCAGCGTATCTTGTTGTCTCGACTCGTTCACAGTCGCGTGCGGAGCGCCCATCTCGCTCCTGGAACGTTCACGCCCGCTTCTTTCCTTTTGCTCATCCGCGAACGACACCGAGAGCCCTCGCGCTCGCCTACTACTCGCCTTGCGAAGCGCCGTCGCCAGTCCCGCCGACGCCTCCAACCTCGTCCCCAGCGTCCTCTCTTCGCCAACGCTCGAGTCCGAGTCCGTCACCGCCGTGGGCCTCGCCCTCGCCCCATCCACCACCGACGCCGCCGGGAACTTCGTCGTCCGCTCCCCCGCCTTCTCCTCTTGCAAACCCGCTCCCTCCCCGCCTCGCAGCTTCAACTCGCCCCCGCGCGCCTCATTTCCACGCCCCAGCGCCTCGCCGCCCCGCTCCTCCGGCCCCTCGCTCGCCCCCAGCGCGTCGTCATCGAAGATTTCGCTCTCCGTCGAGCTGCCGTCGTCCGCCACGCGCTGCGCCATGCTCGGCCAGGGAGAAAGTGCGGGTGACCACGCAGGACCACCGCGTTGAATACCCCAGACGCAAAAGTGATCACCAGAGAGCAAACATCTTGGAATTTGTATAAGGTTTATGACTTCAACGTCAGGTGAACACTTTCGAGGGATAGTGGGGTGTGGACCACCCCAATTGAACGGTTGAAGGCAGCGAGCCGTTGACGCCCGCCATCATGCGCCGACACCTGCGCCGCGCTGTGGCGCCGGTGCGCTCTCAATTCTCATTCCCAGGGCCTCGAGCCGCTCTCGTTAGGCTCGTAGAGCAGACCGACGCGCGGGCGGCGACTGGTGGCGGCTCGCGCGCTCTCGTGCGCGCGTTTTCGAGCTCCAGCGCGCCTCAAGACGGCGACGAGCAGCCTCCGGAGCGAGAAAAGCGAGAGAGCAGAGCTGCTGGCGGCCGAAACGCAGCTTTGGGGCCTTCGGGGTGGCTGGAGGATGCTAGGATGACTTTTTCTCGCACTCGAGAGCGGCGGAGCACGTTCCAGGAGTACGTGAGCAGCGGCGTGTTCCAGCCGTCGACGTCGAGGATCCACCGGCTGAGCAGCTGGCTGCTCTTCTTCCAACTCAACCGGCCGAGCGAGACGCAGGTTGATATGCTCGAGTTCCTGGAGGGAGCCAAGCACGCCATGGAGACCACGATGCGCGCCATGTACTCGCGCGAGTTCGCCCAGTTCGTCGAGAAGAACGCCAAGGCGAGCTGGGCGGAGGCTGCAGAGCAGTTGCCGATCGCCAAGCAGCTGCGAGACACGCTCGAGCCCGTGAGCTTCGACGCGTTCACCGAGTTCCTTCGCTTCTCGCGCGCGGCGGGGATTCGCTCCGAGCTGCAGAACCTGGAGATCCACAGCGCGCACGTCGTCGGGGTGTCGTTCCGAAGGATTCCCACGAGACCAACCACGAATTCGAGTGGGGCTGTAGTCATGGGCGTGCCAGTGGACGAACATCTGAAGATTCAAGTAGAGTTCGACGTCACAGAGCACTTTGACATGGCCATGCCCAACTTTCTTGACGGCCCAGAGCCGAAGATCGAGGGGAAGGAAGTAGTCGTTCGACACAACAAGGCCGTGTGGCAGTTCACGTCGAATGTGACCACGCCCAATGATATCGAGTGGGTCATTGAGCCGCTCGACCTCACGACCGCTTAGAATTGTTGCTCTCAACGGGTTGTGCGTGAATCAAACCCGCTTTTGGGGGCTGTCAGAGGTATCAACTATTCATTTCTCGGTGATTACATTGCTAAGCTTTCGTTTACAGGAGCTGGGGCTTGACCATGTACGGGTCGCGCATTGGCATGGTGATCGCTCGAGCGTACGTCACCGTCTGGCCAGGCTCCTCCGCGAACTTGTACCGACGCAGGAGACCCGCCATGACAATCTTGATCTCTAGCAGAGCGACGTTGCGGCCAGGGCAGGCACGCGGACCAGCGTGGAACATGGTGAACTGCGTCGCCGACATGTTGACGAGCTTCCCAGGTCTTCTCGTCAATGAAGCGCTCGGGACGGAACTTCATCGAGTCGGGGCCCCAGATCGTCTCCAGACGACCCATGGCGTAGCCACTGATGACACACTGCGTGCCGCGAGGGATGAACGTGCCGTCCGACAGGAACGTGTCCTGCAGCGCCTGCTTGACATTGAACGAACCAGACGAGTAGAAGCGCAGTGTCTCCTTGATGCACGCCTCGAGGTAGTAGAGATCTGCAACTTGCTCGCTCGACGGGAAGTACGAGTCCACGTCGTTCTTGTCGACGACAGGCCGGCAGCTTCTCGTCAAGCTCGGCACGCACCTTGGCCTCGACGTCAGGGTTCTCGGCGAAGTAGTGCATCATCCACGCAAGGGTCTGTGCCGTGCCGTCACGACCAGCAACGAGAGCACCGATCGCAATGCTCAGCAGCTCCGCCGGGTCCTGGAGCTCGTCTTCTGCCGCCGCGTTCAATGCCATCGAGATCATGTCCTTGCCCTTTGTCATCTCGCCGCGTGCACGCTTGGCCAGGCTCTCCTCGATGATCCCCATCACGGCCGAGTTGATCAAGCCCATATCGCGCTTGTACTGCGCCTCCTCGCCGACGTTGAGCAAGCGCTGGAGCTTCCAGAGCCACACGGGGAGCGTGTAGCGCTTGGTGACGCGGTGGTCGGCGCGGTCAAAGGCGAGCTCGAACTCATGCGGCTCGCCGGCGTCCAGGCCTCCCAGGTGGTAGCCAAAGCCGATCTCGGTGAACGACTCGATCGTGAACGTGTTGAAGATCTTGAACATGTCCATCGCGCGGTCCTCGTTGGACGCGCGGTCGAACAGCTTGGCGAGCTTGAGCGCGTTCTTGTGGATCACGTCCGTGATGTTCTCGCGCAGAGCACGCGCGCTGAAGAGGCTCACGAAGACCTTGCGCTGGAATCGCCACGGCTCGCCGTCGTTGATGATCATGGACTTACCGAGGAAGTCGTCGAGCAGCACACGCAGGTCCTCGCCCTTGCCAAAGATGTCGAACTGCGTCTTGGCAACGTCCTCGAACGCCTGCAGATTGGTGATGAAGACAATGTCGGTGCGGCCTGGCACCTTGATACGCCATGGCTTACCGCCGAAGTGGCGGCTCTGCTCCAGGACCCAGTCGTGGAACGTGTCGTAGTTGTTGATCACGTCCAGCGTGTTGCCGAGCACGGGCAGCGTCGAAGGCGGTAGCGGGATGTTCTCGATCGAGTGCGCGGGCTTGGAGCCCGACGCGAGCTTGTACACGATCACGGCACTCGCGGCCGCCGCCACGGACGCCGCGACGGCCACGCCAGGCGTCACGTCCGCCTGAGCTTCGAACGCCTTGCGGATGCTCTCGAGCGCTGTGAACATGGTGAGCGGTGGGCTTGGCTTGGGCTGGCAAGAGCTGGAGTGACCCAGAGACGCACGAGTCGGCGGGCGATGGATGATGACGGCGTCGGCGGTCCGGGAGAGGTCTGCGGAGACCGAGAGCGAGTGGGCATTGGCCCGGACGTCATTGACACATGTGGCGACCCGAATGGCTCACTGTCAGCGCATCACCTGGTGGCCCAGAGTCAGGCGACGACAGATGATGGGCTTATGCTGTCCCGAGCGGATCTCTCCACTCGACCGGATCGCCAGTTCGCCTTTCAGACTTTTTTCAGACGCGGCGGGGCTGGCTGATGTTCCCGAGCGTGCTCTCTTTCGAAGAGAGCTGTCGGTAGTGTTCCCATGCCGAGCCTTGAATCACTTGGGGCTGGTCGCTTCTGCTCCATGCCGTGGGTGGAGGTGGTGGTCTTTTTTGTCGTGCCAATCCCCTCGGATTTCCGGAGGCTCGGAATCACCCAAATGGTGCCATGGCTCCCCATCATGCGACTCGTCGGGTGGTGTCGACAGTGAGGCGCAAAGATCGCGGCGTGCGTGGCAAAGACATGGAGTTTTGGACCGCGCGGCTATCCAGGTGAACCCTCTTCGTCGCCGTTGAAGTGCGTGGCACCAGCCAGAGATACTTTTCGAGGGGGGATGCTGGCTATGCACGCCGCATCTTCGTCTCGGTCTCCAAATCGCTCAAGCACTATGCAATCGCGACCCGACAAGCGCACGATGTCTCAGAAGGGTGGGGGCTGACAAGGTGCCCACTCTTTGGGTCCAGTTGATGCTATCGGCAGCTTGACGAATCCTCCCACCTCCATTGCTGGCAGGCTGGCCGCACCCTCTTGCAAGGTTGCATGGCACGATTGCGTGCACGCCCATGTGGCATGGCAGCACACACCCTCAAGGAAAACGGGAATGGAGGCAACGAGTACTGGTAGCCACTTCAACGAAGCTCATATTACAATCCAATGTACATCATGTCGAATGCGGTTGCTACTCTAAGCAAAGCCGCGATCCGATCTACTGGTGCTGTTGCTTGCTCGCCTACGCGGCGGCCGAGCCGGAAATGGGCTCGACCGAGACCATCATCGGGTACTTCATGGGCAGCGTGATCGACCGGCAGTACGTGATGGTCTGGCCGGGGTTCTCACGCACGTGGAAGCGGCTCAGCAGCCGCGAGACCACGATCTTCATCTCGAGCATCGCCAAGTTCCGCCCAATGCACATGCGTGGGCCGGCGTGGAACGCATTGAACTTGAACGGCGACAGCTGCGCGATCTTGCCTGTCGCCGGGTCGAGGAACCGCTCGGGCTTGAAGTCGTTGCAGTCCTCGCCCCAGATCTGTGGCAAACGGGCCATGGCGTAGTAGGGAATGCCGATGTCCGTGCCACCAGGCACGAACGTGCCGTCAGACAGGAAGGTGTCGTTGTACGAGTGCTTGAAGTTGAACGCCGCCGGCGGGTACAGCCGCAGCGTCTCGCGGAAGCACGCTTCCATGAACGTCAGCTCCTGCACGTCCTCCATGCTCGGCACGTAGTGCGGGTCCTCGAACAGTGCCGGGATCACGGCGCGAATCTCCTCGCGGATCTGGCCCTCGATGTCAGGGTGCAGCGCGAGCATGTGGAAGAACCAGCTCAGCGTCTCGGCCGTCGTGTCACGGCCAGCAACAAGGGCGGACACAACAATGTCACGCAGCAGCGCCGGCGTGACGCCCTCGCGAACCTCAGCGTTGTCCAGTACCAGCGAGATGATGTCGCGTCCACCGGGCTTGGTGCCGCTCTTGTCGCCTGCTGCGTAGCGCGCTCGCGACGCCATGGAGTCGGCGATGAAGCCGTAGACGATCTTGTCAATCACGCCCACGCACTCCTTGAGCCGCTTCTCGGAGCCGATGTTGAACGCGCGCATGAGCTTCCAGACCGTCACGGGCAGCGACATTCGGCTGCCGATGATGTGCTCGGCCTCCTCGAACGCCATCTCGAACGGGTGCTCCTCGCCCGTGACGAGCGAGTCCATCTCGATGCCGCAGCCGATCTCGGCGAACGTGACCATCGTGAAGCGGTTCATAAGCTTGAAGAGGTCGAGCGAGTCGCCGGTTTGTGCCGCGCGCTCGAACGTCCGGTTGAGCGACTGCGCGTGCTTCTGCACGACCTGGGTCATGGACTCGCGCAGCGTGCGCGCGCTGAAGAGGCTGGCGAAAATTTTGCGCTGGAATCGCCACTCCTCACCGTCGAGCACGGCGAGCGACTCGCCCACGAGGTCGTGCATGATCTCGTACAGGTACGGCCCCTTGCCAAAGTTGTCGTATTGCGTCTTGGCCACGTCCTCTAGCTGCTCGGGCGACGTGATGACGAGCACCGGCGGACGTCCAGGCGCCTGGAACGGAGAACGGTCGGCCGTCGAACTGCAGGGCGAGCTCCAGCAGCCAGTCGTGGAAGTTGTCGTTGTTCTTGAGCAGCTCGAGCGTGTCTCCGATGATAGGCTTGCGCGTGGGCGGCGTCGCGACCGAGAGCGCCTTCTTGTCGCTAGGTCGTGAGCTTGCGGGCCGTGTAGACGGCCGTGGCCGCCAACGCAACGGCCGAGACCACCTGCAGCTCCACGGACATGCGCTCGCGCATGTTGGACAGGAACCCGAGCATCTCGAAGCACGAAAACTTGCGAAAGCCCGAAAGGATCCCAGAGAGAGAGATGGAGTGCGCTTGGACTGGAAGAAGCTGAAGTGAGCCCAATGTGCCAATGTGCCAATGCGGCCGACGCAGACGAGGGAGAGCGTGGCGACGAGTGGAGCGTGGCGTAAACCGGCCGGAGCTCTCGTCGGTACCTGTAGTGTCGAGCGGACAGTCGGTACAGTATTCAGATCAACATGGACTGGATACCCATCGAGCGCGGAGATGAGACGAAGTAGGATCGCACGAACGCGCTCTAGCGACAGGCCAAGTGGCTCCCAAACCGCGATGGCATGGATGAGCACAACGCTGTATCCGACAGCATAGACGGAGTCGACAATCGTGGGTCTCCATGCGCGCGTGGCCTCCTCCTCGACGCAACTCCAACGCAATATGCGTGTGCGCTCGTATGGTGCGGATGGGTGGAGGAGAGCACGGCCCACATGCTTTGTCCATGCGCTGGCGGTACATATTTTCATTCGTGTCGTGCTCTTGTCGTCGTGGTGACCACCGAATGCAGAGATACGCGGAGCGCTTCGCACACACATCGTGTCCAGCATGGCTGATTGGCAGGTCACTGACCTGTCGAGGGGAAGGTGAGGTCACCTTCCCCTCAACCCGGCAGAGCAACAAGTTGCTGCTCTGCCAACAACACCGAAGGCACACACCCGTCCGGATGTATGTAGGTTGAGGGGAAGGTGACTCAAGCTTCTCAGCTCCCGGCGCTGCCGGCAGAGCAGCAACATTTCGCAGTCAACAACACCGAAGTCACACTCGCCCACCCGTCGCACTGCCATACGGCCCTCGACTCCTGACCGCCCGCCACCTGATCGATGGTGTCTGGAGCCTATAGAGAATCAATCAGGTGAGTGTGGAGAGAAAACACCGAATTGCTGCCCTCGTCGCACCGCCGCATGGTTTTCCCCGGCTGGACAACGGAAGACGTGGCAGGGTCGCGTTGTAGTCACGTTTTGGCCAGCATGGCTACGCTGTCGAGCTGGCGATCCGTGCTTTCTTCTTCAAGTTGATCGTACGCTTTGTGGAGGAGGCTTCTCGGTGAAGCAATGGTTTTCGTAAAGGACTGTGCATGCACTCGACACTGTCGAGTAGCTCCACTGTCGACAGTGGAGCTGCTCAAGAGCGAAAGAGGGCTGAAATCACATTTTGCCTGGCTGAGGCTTTTCCCTTGTCGCCTAGGATCTGCCAATGTCGACCAACACAATCCCAGCGGATCGATGGGAAGGCCTCGCGCGGTGTAGATCTACGTTGCGGTGCAGTCTGCAGAGAGCTCTTCGGATCGGATGTGGGAGTGCGATCTTACAGACAGGCAGGACCTCGCCCATCTTCCGCTCGGATCAACGCAACATGGCAACTCTTTCGCACCACCACGCACATCAACGACAGCATCACGAGCGAGAAGCACTTCGACCTCATCTCGGGTGCCATGGAGCTCAATACTCGCGTTCAACCTCAACAAGGTCGCACTCGTTCATTCAACCACGATGGCTCCCAAACGTGGTCCACACAATGCAAGCGACCTCAAAATGGTGTAGATCACACGAACTGGCGTGGCCACCAGCCGCGACCTCAAACACCGAACATGGCGGACGGGACGGCGGCTGCCGCAGTGGCCGATGACGACGGCAGCACGACCGAGAGCGAGGTCTACGAGTTCGAAGAGGACGAGGAGGAGGATTTTGGGCATCCAGCGGCGTCGGATGGGCCCGTGGAGCCCAACGAGAAGCTGCAGCGGAAGCCTGTGGGCGGTGTGGACTTTTCGTCTCTTCAAGAATCGCAAGGTGGATCGAGCAGCAACACCGCAACTGTGAGCGACTCCGAGTCGAGTGCGGACGAGAAGTTGCGGCGAAACCAACATGGAAAACGTTTGGAGAGTTCGAGAGACGGCAAGATGAGTGGTGGCGAGCGGAGGAGGGAAGAAAAGATCGCCCATGAGTCAAAATGGTCAAGCGCGCGGTCGTCGAGTGGAGATCGACGAGTGTCTTCGAGCAAATCGTCCACGGATGCTCATCTGTCTCTGCAGTATCAGTCTCGTGGGAGCCGTGACAGCGCGGGGAGAGATCGCAGTGGCGAGAGGAGGAGTTGCAGTGACACCTTCAAGCTCCACGATCGTTACGATGACAAGAAGTATGAAAAGCGCGACTACAGCCGTCGCCGCGTCGGTGATAACTACAAACGCCATGGCGATGGTGATGCGCGTGAAGACAATCACGTGGATCGTTCTGACCGCTCAAGATCCCCAAATATTGACAGGCACGAGTGTGATAGCGGCAGTAGCCGAAGACACGAGCATCGGGACACCCAACGGCACAACGACAAAGAGAGGAGCGATTGTAGGGATGGAGATCGATGTCGAAGTTCTTCTCGGCCTCGCACAAGCAGAAGTCACGATTTCGAGCACCACTCGCGCGGTTACGAATCTCCTAGAGAGAGTCTTGACACCGATCGCCGTTATGAGATGCGAACCGAAAGTTCCCGCGACCATCGATACGATTGCGATGGTTACAGCGATCACTCAGACCGATACAATCGGGCACAATCCAGTGAATCCAGAACAGAGTACGTGTATGAGGAAGATACCAACAGATTTCAGCCTGGTCGTAGAGGCAGAGAACCGTATTACGACGCACAACCAGAATATCACTCAAACGCACACAGGTCTCTGTTAGCCAGCTATAATCGAAATGGATTCGACGAATTACCGCAAGATAGACACTACTACGGAGACCATCGCCCCAGCGAGCGTGATTACTACGACACGAAGCTTCAAACTGACACTCCACCACCTCAACCAGCACTTAAAGTATATGACACTCATAATCCTAACTCGCGGTCCATCCGCCAGGGGGTAGCAAGCCCAAGATCAGCGTGGCGACACCCCACGAGAGACCCTCGCCTCGCGCGCAAGTCACAACCTCCAACCATTTGTCAACATGACCCTCCTCGCCCGGCAAAGTCTCACGCTCGATCGCACAGCTACAGAAATTCGACATCCGAAGGCATTCCTTTCTCGCAGCCAGTCAGAGCCTCGATGAACGAGTCATTGAGCGCTTGCGATTCACGAAACTCTAAGTCTATTTCACGCGAGCAACGCTTTTCTGAGCCACCAACCCGAGAATCTTTGACACAGCCGGATTCTCTCTTTCCCGGCTGTAGTCGTGCATCTTCTGCAGCTCATAGCCTTTCTCGTAAGCGCCAAAGATCTCCTTCACCAGCTCGATCGGACCTGAAGATTGATGGCGTTGACAAGAAATACATTGAAGAGGTCCGTTTTTTCAAGACTAAGAAGCCGTTTCATCGAGCAAGAACTAGAAAAAGCAAAAGATGAGAATACGCGGGATTATTTGGTGCGTCGCCAGGAAGCTCTTCGAGGAGTCAAGAAGAAGCTGCTGAAAGCTCACCCGGAAAAGTTTGCTGATGTTTTCAATGCAATCCAAGTCACTTTTGAGGATATCGCGCAGCACTCGCGTAACACATCTCTTCCGAATTGTACAAACCATCAACGCAACAATCAAGAGCTTGATAGAGCTCACTCTCAAGAGTCGGGGCATTTTTCGAGCCAATCAATTGACAGTTCGCGCCAGCGTGATCGCAGTGATCTCAATTCGGCTTTGAAAGCTCAAAGACCATCTCCCAGGCACCACCGAACGTCTTCACAAGTCCAAACGGATCTGGTGATGGACGATGTCTCGAAGGGCTACATCGATAGGGTTCGTCTGTATAAAGTCACTAGCTGCTATGTTGAAGAGTAATTGGAAACAGAAACGCGTGCTAATGTGCGCAAGTATCTGTTGGGAAGACAAAACACTCTTCAAGCCATCAAAAAGCGGCTGATGAGGGAACGACCAGACAAATTTGACAAAGTGTTTGAAGCGCTCCGTATCACACCAGAAGATATTGAGCAATACCGTTACGAAAAGATGTTTTCGAACCGTGTCTTCCGCTATCGATGCAACCAAGAGGAACTCGACAAACGTCGAGCGGCTATTGAGCGTGGTGAAGAGCAGCCATCAAGTGACCTCGAGTGGAAGCAGAGGAAATTGAATAATGCCAGAGACGAGCTGATTCGCTCGAACGAAACTCTGTTCTACGATGTGATGTCAAGACCAGTGCCTACTTTGTTCTATCGCCAAAATACCTACGGCTAAGGTCTTTAACGTCAGTGAAATTGTTCAAAGTGACAACATGTTTAGCCGTTCGTAGTTTTTTTTTTTTACCACTTTTTTCGTTCTCGCAAACGAAAACCACCTCTATCAAGGTCACGTAGTGAAGGGCCCAGCCTACCGAGGTTCCAATTCAGAAATCAAAGAAATCTCAAGAAAATGCAGTCAGCGAAAATGGATAGAACCTCCTGCGGCTACTGGTTTAACCAGCTCGGAGGTAGCTCAAGCCACTCATGTCTTACCCCAGACTGCGAGAATGACGTTGGGAGCGCTTAGTGAGACCAGGGAGCAACAGCTGCAAGGCAAACTCACCATCACAGGCGATAACTGAATCCGATTTTGTGGATGTCGTGTAAACGACGGTGGCACAGCTGTGCGGGGCAGACGTGAGTGATGGGCGGTGAAGCAATCTGTACCAAGATCAAAGTGTTGTTTTTTTGGGAATAATCGGACATGATTATGCAGACGATGTCATCACGAGACTTCGCGGCCATCACTTGCATCGGAGTCATCATCGGTGAGCCGGGTCAATCCTTCCAAGACACTAGAACCTGTGACTCACTTTCAAATTCCCTCTCTACTGAACAGCCCACACTGACCCAATGAAGCTTCCCTCCAACACCCTCGCTGCTGCTGCCACCTCGGCCACGAACGCAGCCATGTCCAGCTTGCTGCCCGTCTTCTTCTTCCACGGACTCACTCGCAATTCAACCGACGGTGACAACCTCAAGGCTGCGCTTACAGCCCAAGGTCGTCATATGGTCGCGCTCAGCTTCGCATCGAACACCAATTCGACGATGTCGCTCAACAACCAGGTCCCGCTCGCGATCGAGCAGATCCGCTCGATTGTCGCCAGTGATGATCGCTTCCAGAACGGATACGTTTTCGTGGGTCACTCGCAAGGAGGCGTGCTGGCTCGCGCCGTTGTCGAGGAGATGGATGACCACCACGTGCACACACTGATCAGCCTCGCAGGTGTGCAGAACGGTTGGTATTACGGTCCTCAGGCGGATGACAAGGCACCGCTCCAAATGTTTTTCGTTGCGTATGGCCCCGTCACATTGCCTGGCTTGCTCGACTACGAGCGATACACCGCAAACCCAAGCACACTGAATGGTACATTCCAGCGGGATTTCGCTGTCGCCATCACGGAGCACACGGAGCTTCAGGACAAGACCTCCTTCGCGAATCTAGTGCGCGTACCATCGCTCAACGGCTTTCTCTCCACCAATGCCTTCCTGCCGAAGATCAACAACGTCAACAAGGCTGAGTCAGCGGAGGACATTGCTGACCAGGAACGCCGTAAGAGCAACTTCCTCAAACTCAAGGATGCTCACTTCTTCGCTTCACCGAGTGACGGTTTTATCTCTCCGTACCAGACATCGATATTCGGCCGCTACAGCGAAGTGGACAGCCTCGAGGAGATCGAGGCCAAGTTCCAGGACTTGAAGATCGTCGACATGAAAGACACGACCGAGTACATGAACGACACTTTTGGTCTGAAGACGTTGGACGAACGTGGTGGATTGCATTGCCGTGTGGTGCCGAACGTTCGTCATGTGGCATGGCTCGTTGATTTTCCACTAGGAGATGACCCGACGCAAATTGTCAAGTTCCAGACCGTGTTCGAGAAGTACATCAGTCCGGCATTGCCTTAGACGGTAGTTTTTACCGCACGACCAATCCGATTGGACGAGGTTCATCGCAAGTTTCCAATCGAGTGTTGCGTGATGATGCAGGTATCCGAATTCGCTGCGCCTGATTCTCTTGATTGTATGTTTGTGACCGCGTACATGTAAGAGAGATTGGCTCTGCCTCGTAAGTGAATACAGGTGGCAACGTCCTTACCTTCCTTGTTGGCATTCGTTTTCACCTTCAATTTTAGTTCCCATTACTTCTCTTCAATGCAGGGTTGTTAGTTTCAATGATACCTGCACCAGCTTCATGAAACTGGATCCAGGATCCAGGATCCATACGACTTGATCATCTTTGGGGGCTAACAGATGGTCCAGCAGGTATGCGTCCTATTCTGTTCTTCATATTCTTGACACTTCGGGACGTCTTGACCATCGTATGGATCGAGTTGGTGATACCTGCATCCGTGTCTGTGCTTTGATAACCAAATCAAACGGGCGCTTTGAATATAACAGTATATTTTACCAAAAGATCATCGCGTGGGCCATGGTGGTGACACGACGGTCCGCTTCACACTCAAATGCACCTTCAGCTATCGACCTCGCTGCTGATGATTCGGACGAAGGGAATGCCCCAGGTGTTGCTTCTGATGAGCAAGCCAGTACTGGCGTTCCTGCTGATCTGCGCTACCGAAACGATTCGAATGACCAAGAGGTTTTGCGCGGGTTTTGTCGGGAGTGCTGGGTTGAGCTCGTCGAGCCCGCGGTGTTGGTTGAAGAAGACGACAATGGGGTCGAGAATATGGAGCAACCACGACAGTCCGCTGCTGATCCTGCAACGAGGGAAAGCTACGTAGCACTTATTCAATGCGCCTGTTGTCGGCGGTCGTTTCGAGAGAACGATGAAGAGGCGTTTTCCTTGATGCAGCGGACGCGTGGAAGCCGCTTTCGACGGTGTGTTGCATGTGATTCGACCAATGCCATTATTCACCTCGTCAATTTGCTAACCAAGAGTGGGTCACAAGATGTACTTGCCAGCCTGGAAACAAGCCTAGCTACTATCAAAGATGAAGAGGACGCAGAGAGTAATATGCTGTGATATATCTCGACGCGAGTTTGCAAACCGACTTCGGAAAGTAGTTGCGATTGAGGATGTGTCACGCATTCTTCGCGAAGCCTTCGGGATTCGATATCGGTGCTCATGGTTACAGCGTTGCTCGCCTGCTGAAGATTTACTATACGTTCCCCAGCTCGGCGATGACGTTGTGTTCTTTCCAGAACCATACAACAAGCTCTTGTACAAGGTTGATGCAATCTACAATCGAACTTGTCGACTTTACTATTGGGATTCGAATCCGAGAATCATCATCGATCGGAGCTTTGCAGTTAAATGCCGAGTGATCAACATCAAATACGTTTTCCCGGATGTTGATAGCTTCGATACCAGTCGAGTCGTGATGGCTGAACTTACATTAGCGGTTCTCGCAATTCCGAAAATCGACGACGACGGTAACGCTAACTCTCGAAAGCGTAAACGAAGCGAGCAGCAAACGGGTCGAACAGCACACGGAGTTCATTTGTTTGACTCTCTTGAGCCCAAGTTTGGTCAGTTTATGGGTGTCAACTCGAGCGTGACGAAGCTCCAGCGTGATCAGCTTCCGTCCAAACGGCACTGCATGACAGTATATTGCACCCCACAGTTCGTGAGTGAATTTCTGGTGCTGGATGGCAGCTATGAAGCAGGTGTCCGAGCAGGCTGGAATGTCGGCGACCGCGTTGAGTCCACGGTCATCGATCTGGACCAAGATCAGGAGCCAATGTATAGTACTCGTTTGACTGGAACTGTTGTCAGCATTGATCCGTTGCCAGTCGTATTCTATGGCGAGATAACACAAGTACTATCACCATGCTCTAGCATCCAGATCAATTGGGACTCCCAAGAATTGCAAGAAATGCGTGAGTTTGCGGAGAGGGCGCACTTATACAGTCCTTGGGACCTTGAATTTGCCAACGAAAACCAGAAATATCGTAAACAGTGGCTCGAGGATTGCTTGTCAGCAACACATCGAGCGAATTCGCGGCGAATTTCCAGAGATGGCAAGCTTCAACTCCTGAGTGCACTCGATCGCATCATGGCTCAAGAAAGTTTTCGATATTTTGTTCATCTATCCGCCCAGAGCGACGATGATCTCCTGGCGCTACCTTACATGCCTGATTATTTGTATATCATCGCGAATCCAGTGGATCTCAGTTTGATTCGAGCACGAGTTGCGAATGATTACTACCGGCAGCGCGAATCACTGATGGGCGATCTCGTGACTTTATATCAAAACACAAAAACGTATGAGAAATCGTTGAGCAGACAGTTCTCAGCTGTCGAGACGCTGCGAGAATCCATCGACCATTTGCTGGAGATCACGTGGCCTCGACGGACTGCAGCACGAGGAAACCGCGTGAAAGAAGTCTCGACAGCCGACTACAAGAGTTACGTGTACCATCCAAATCTTGTGATCGGTCCAGCTCCAAGTATTGCGAGTGCAATGGAGCAAGAAGTCTCAGGTCGAGTCGAAACAGAAGAAGAAGTTCAAAGAACTACTACTGCCGAAGTGGTCGAGCCAGAGCTCAGAAGCCCCTCTTTGAAGTCAGAGTGAGTTGTTTCGGCTGGAGGAGTATGAACAACACTAGAATGTTTACCACAGAGGTCTCTATGTGTGTGTGTGTGTGTGTGTGTGTGTTTATGAATCTTTTGTAGTATCTGACTTCGCAGCTTCCGTCTCTTTGATCGTGACGTCCGAGGTTGGAGTCGAAACCTTCATCTTGAACGGCGTCGCCTCGGCAACATACCAGTCGATGAGGCTCGCGCGCGCAATGCTGGAGTCGAAGCTCCACTCGAAGTTCGAGTCAACCCAGTAAGGTGTCCGTGTCGGTGCCAATCTCGCCGTCGTCGCTCGCCTGGAGGAGCTCCGTCACGCTGAAGCGGACCTTAATACGCAATCCCTCATTTAACTGGAAGATGCTTTGAGACTCGACATCTTTCTCTGGATCCGCGACGCTGTATGAGTACTCGACCTCCGACAAGCCCAGCCCGACGCACGTTGAGTCCTGCGAGCGAAAGTGTCGAGCCCATCGGCAGTCCAAGCAGCTTCTTCTGCTCCTCGAGTTTGCTGCCCCACTTCTTGACGACCTCCTCCGTCGCCATCTGCGAGAGCAGAGTGCTGTCCTGATCGCCACGAACGTCCGACCGAGGCGCGTAGAGCTGCTGGTAGACGGCGTGCACGGCGTGCTTGGCGCCATCGAGGAACTGAGGGATGTCCACGGGCTCATCGGGCGGCACGAGGGTGCAGATGAACATGAACATGCGCTCTCTCGCCGAGCAGCGCGCGTCAAAGTACTTGGCCAGCGGGCTCTCGGGATTTTCGAGCTGCGAGAGCTGCGGGTACGCGAACAGCGTGCGTGCCACGAGCTGCAGCATCTTGGCGCGCGTCAGCACGTACGTCGACAGGTCTCTCTGCGTCGAAGCCGAGCGTGTCGAGGTCGCAGCCGTCGGCTTTAGAGCTCGCAGAGGCTGCTCATGGCGTCCCCTACCAGCCGCCTGCAGCAACGGAGAGCGGCCGCGGAGCTTCTGCGCGTTGCGGAGGACTCGCAGCATGTCGATTGGCGTGCGGAGACCGTGCGTATTTGCTATGACAGGTGGACAGCGTCAGGTGTGACAAGGTGGCGAGGCCGTGATGGCCTCGACCGCTGTTCTTCATTCACTCGCAATAGGATAGCGCTTAGCTGTCAACTCTCGACCTGCAGCTCTCGTTGGCAGCGTCACTCGCTCTCGTCCGTGGCCGGAGGGTGCTCAATCGAGCGACTGCGGAGACGCAGCACGTTGGCAATGCGCCAGTCGACCTCGTCCGGAGTCGTCACGCGAGACTCGAAGATGAAACGGTGCACGTTCTGCTGCTGCACGAGCAGCGTCTGCTGCTTGTCGAGATAGTGGATGGCCAGGTCCTCGACCGTGGCCAGGTCCACGTGCAGCCGCATGCGCTCGATGGTGGCGTCCTGCGACCACCCGGGCGGCGGCAGCTTCATGAACTCGACCTCCTCTCGGTACTGCTCCTCCGTCACGCGATTGTAGTCGACGAAGCGCAAGGTGCGCGCTCTCGATGGCCATCTGCTGGCACTCGATCACGCAGCCGCGCTGCTTGTAATTGCGCTTGACCTGCAGCGCCTGCCATGTTGTAGAACCCCGGCGTGCAGAACGCCTGCAGCTTGTCGGCCGACTCGCTCTGGGTCTCCTCGCCCGCCAGGAACCTCGGCAGGTCCGTCGAGTTGGTGGCCTCGAGCTGCAGCTTGGCCGCCGATCGAGCGCCCTCCAGGAACTCGACCGCGTCCACCACAGGTCTGGCCCTGGTAGCTGCAGCTGCAGAAACACGAGCATGCGCTGGAACACGTTCATGCCCGGCGCGAACACGCCCAGCTCGCTGTAGACGTCGAACTGGTCGAAGCGGCTGCTGCAGCGCTGGTGCAGGCTGTAGAGGCCCTTGAGTCCGCGCTCAAACCGCGGACTGGACGAGAACCCGCGGCCATGCAGCACCTGGCGGGCGGTGGCACGGACGCCGTCAGGTTTTGGACGATTCCGAGGCGAAAAACACCCCGCGAGGCTCGAAACTTGGCGAGCGCACGCGCAAGATGCGCGTCGAGGAGCTGAGCGTACCGTCGGGCGGGCAGTGCGCGCGGTGGAGCGCAGCAAGCAGCGCGCAAGAGCGGCGCATTCTCGGCCCCAGGTTGCGGTTCCTGCGATGGACGCCAAAAATTGACACGGATAGTGACGTGTCATTTTGAAAGGCAGGGGATCACTTGTCCTGCTTCAAGTTGCTCTCCTGCGGCTCCTGCTCGCCTGCTGGGGCTGCTGCATCGCTGTCGGCTGCATCCACAGCCTTTTCAACCTCCTCGACGCTCTCAGCCTCGTTGTAGACCGTGCGGGAGAGCTGGGAGGCCGACTCGTTGATGGCGAAGGTGTCGAGGATGCACCACTCGAGCTGGTCGTCGGCGTTGGCGCGAGAGCCGAACTTCCATGTGCGCACGTTGGTCTGCTGCGCCAGCACCTCCTCGACGCCCTACGAGCGTCATTTTGGTCACCTCGGTGGTCTTCATGGCCACCTGGATCTGCAGGAACTCGACGCTCGCGTCGGCCGCCCACAGCGTCGGCAAGGTGCGGGAACCCGGCCATGAGCGCCTCGAGCTGCGTCTCGGTCAGCTGCGCGTAGCGGATGTCCGTGATCTGCACGGCCTCGACCGCCACCTCCTGCAGCTCGAGCAGCATGTTGCGGTCCTCCAGCATGTGTCTGGCCGCGTTCTTGACGCCCTCGAAGGTCCGCGGGCTGCAGAAGCTCTGGAGCGCGTCGGCGGCCTCGCTCTCATCGTGCCTCCCAGCCGCGTAGATGGCAAACTCCTCCGAGTTAACAGCTCGCAGCTGCGCCTCGGCCGCGGCCTTGACGCCGTCCACGAACTCCACCAGGTCCACCTTGACCTGCTGCGGCATGTGGAGCTGCACGAGCATCCACCACATGTGCTCGGGCCTCACATCGGCTCTAAACAGCTTGAGCTTGTCATCCAGCTGTGAGAGAGCGTCCGCGTTGTCCAGCACGTAGCTTGCGGCGCTCCACAGCGTCGGCAGAAATCCCCGGAGCGGCGACGAAGGCGACGGACGACGTCGACAGCGACCTCCGAGCGGCTAGCGAGGCCTACAGAGCCATCCAGACGGCCGCAGTTGGCTCGTTGAGACCAGCAGCTCCAGTGCTTCCCCACGTCCAAGCGGCGACGCACCTGCGGCCTCGAGGCCCTCGCCACGCGCGGCGCAAGGCGGCGCAGCAGCGGCGTCATGCCGATGTCGCACCCTAGCGTGCCGATGTGGTCCACTTTGTGCTACAGGGACTCGCCATTCGTGCGGCTGGCAGGATGCTGCGGGCTCCGCGGCGGCTGTGGCCGCTGCAGCGCGCTCCTCGCGCGGCCTGCGCGCAGGTGGGTCACTTGTGCTTGATCTACTCGCTCTGGGCGTCGTATGGATGCCTCGCTCGACTTCTGACGCCTGCCTGTGGCTCGAATTGTCGACCGTCTAGAGCTTCTCCACGGCGCCGTCGAGCAGCAAGCCGTCGGTGATTGACGGATACGAGGGCCTGCTGCAGTACGCCACGAGATGCAGGGACCGCATGCCGCAGATGGACCGCTACCGTGCCGAGGGCGTCTTCCCGCCTGGTAACTTCTCCGTCAGCAACTACATTCTGTTCAACAAGCTGCAGCTGCCGACGTACACGGAAGTGGACGCCATCGACTTCCTCAACGGCGCCAAGTTCGCGTGTGACCTCACCATGAACACCATGTACTCGCGAGAGTTCGTCAACTTCGCCACGGGTGCCATCAACGAGTCGCCCGCGGCTGAGAAGCTGCGCGCGGGGCTCTCGCCAGCCTGCTTCGACGCGTTCGTGTTCGCCTATGCAGGAGACCACCAAGGCCGGGACGCTTTTCCTGCTCAAGGAGCTCGAGTTTCCACGGCGTCTTCCTCTCGGACGTGCACTGGGACCGCATGTCGCTTGCCGACCTCAAAAGCGAGCAGGCGCTGGCCGAGCTCGCGCGCGCCGAACTAGCGCGATTCGACGCTGAGCAAGAGGGCCGCGAGGAGCTGGGTATCGACGACTCCAAGCGCGCTGAAAATGCAGGCTGTACAGGAGGAGGAGAAGGTGCTGTCCAAGATCTCACCCGAGGATCACGGGGTCATGGTCGAGCGACTGCGGATCGATGTGCAGTTCAACATCAAGGAGGTGCTGGACGTGACGACACCTGACAACCCCGTCCAGTTGATTGAACGCCAGTCGTCTCCCGTCTGGCGCTTCGAGTCCATGGTTACCCAGCCTGAGGACGTCGACTGGCGCATCGTCAGCGTCGTGTAGATCAAGAGAAGTGACGAGGCTAGTATTTTTGAAACACGGCTCAAAACTCGGAACCTTGGATTTATCCGCGTAATCCCCACGAACGAGCTTCCCACCTATCGATTACGTTCCGTTCATGGAAGTCAGTGAGCTCCAGTTGATGCGGCTCCATTGCGGTTTGTGAAGCGGGAGTAAGAACGACCACTGACTTGAGCAGTTTGTTTCCACGTCATTGGAGGTGTTGCGCAAGAAGCCGCGGCAAAGACCACAACACAGTAGGCACCCGAATGGTCTCCGAGACCATACAAAGCACGTTATCAGAGTATGTCGACGTGCTATTTAGTTGTGAGTAAATTTCGCGTGATCTCATCCATCACCGCAGAGCAGCAAAACCCAAAAGCGGAGTCCGGGAAAAACGCCATGAACAAAATCTCGTAGCAATGGTTGTAGCACTTTGAACAAGGTGGTTGTAAACAGTATGCATGCAGACAGGTAGGCATCCAATCAAAATTACTCCAGGCATTTCCTTGTGTGTTTATTCCACGGTATCACTTGTGCGAAGCGCATTGATCATGTTTATGGAAAGAGTAATGCACCCAAGGTTGGAGAGGAGACTTTGAAGATCAGACTTTGAAGATCCGATCTGCTTACGTAGTGTCGGATCTTCCTCGAGCAGTGGGAATATTTGTGACCAATTGTGTAGCCTCGAATAGTTGTGCACGTGACAGAAAGTTGATCTTGTCCTGAGCAAATCTCTATGACTCGTTAGAACAGAAGTAGTTGGAGCTTAAGGTGGAGTTTCTACATTACTCCAGATTTTCATAGATAGGGTTTTGTTCGAACAGATCACCATCATGGACAGTTCTCGATTACTCATCGTGGCTGTCGGTGAAAACGTAGCAGAGCTGCGAGTACAACTGGTTGGCATACTTATCGCTGTATTGATAAAATAAATAGCTCCGTGAATGTTGTGCCATCAGCGGTCGGGTGATCAGTTACTGCTATGGGCAACTTTGCGAGACCATGCCGACAGCATCATGTATCGTGTCGAAAACTCCAATCCCAAAAACTCATAACTTATTATTACTGTTTTATTTGCTTTTTGATGCAGGCGCGCTCAAGTGAGTGAGATATTTCCTACAAGCAAGACCTCAGTTGCAGCAATGTAAGGCAACCACGTAATCGAGAATTTCATAGTGTTGGTATTTGGGAATAATCCAACATGATTATGCGGATTATGAAGCCGTAGGCGTCAAGCCACTCACCAACGGCTTAGAATCCATCCACGACTCTCATGATCCATAACTCACTTTGCGATTTCCACTCTCCAGCCCACACAGCGATGAAGCTTGCCACCACCACCCTCGCTGCTGTTGCCACCTCGTCCACGAACGCAGCCATGTCCAGCTTGCTGCCCGTCTTCTTCTTCCACGGACTCACTCGCAATTCAACCGACGGCGACAACCTCAAGGCTGCGCTTACAGCCCAAGGTCGTCATATGGTCGCGCTCAGCTTCGCATCGAACACCAATTCGACGATGGCGCTCAACAACCAGGTCCCGCTCGCGATCGAGCAGATCCGCTCGATTGTCGCCAGTGATGATCGCTTCCAGAATGGATACGTTTTCGTGGGTCACTCGCAAGGAGGCATGCTGGCTCGCGCCGTTGTCGAAGAGATGGATGATCATCACGTCCACACACTGATCAGTCTCGCGGGCGTGCAGAACGGTTGGTATTACGGTCCTCAGGCGGATGACAAGGCACCGCTCCAGATGTTTTTCGTAGCGTACGGTCCCGTCACATTGCCTGGCTTGCTCGACTACGAGCAATACACCGCAAACCCGAGCACACTGAATGGTACATTCCAGCGAGATTTCGCTGTCGCCATCACAGAGCACACGGAGCTTCAGGACAAGACCTCCTTCGCGAACCTAGTGCGCGTACCATCGCTCAACGACTTTCTCTCCACCAATGCCTTCCTGCCGAAGATCAACAATGTCAACAAGGCTGAGTCAGCGGAGGATATTGCTGACCAAGAACGGCGCAAGAACAACTTCCTCAAACTCAAGGATGCTCACTTCTTCGCTTCACCGAGTGACGGTTTTATCTCACCATACCAGACATCGATATTCGGCCGCTACAGTGAAGTGGACAGCCTCCAGGAGATTGAAGCCAAGTTCCAGGACTTGAAGATCGTCGAAATGAAAGATACGACCGAGTACACCAACGACACTTTTGGTCTGAAGACACTGGACGAGCGTGGTGGATTGCATTGCCAGGTGGTGCCGAACGTTCCTCATGCTGCATGGCTCGTGGATTTTCCCCTTGGAGATGACCCGACGCAAATCGTCAAGTTCCAAACCGTGTTCGAAAAGTACATCAGTCCGGCGTTGCCGTAGATGGTAGTTTTTATCGCACTATCAATTCGATTGAACAAGGTACATCGCAAGTTTCCAATCAAGTGTTGTGGGGTGTTGCAGGTTTCCGGATTGGCTGCATCTGACTCTCGTTTGTGACTGCATACACTTCAGAGTGGTAGATGTTGTACCCTAAACGGATACTGGTGACTTCAGACGTTGTAGACATTTACTTCCACCTTCTCTTCCGTTGTCGGCGAGAAGTGACAATTTTTGCTCTGAAACTGCTGGCTGGAGTACTCGTTCATTTGAATTTTCGTTCTACTGCCAAGCACGTCCTGTTTGCTTGTCTCCACAAAAAATCCATGTTGGGTGCAGTATGCAGCTATCAATTCTTTCAGTCTTTTCAAATGGTTTTTACTCAGCAATGCGAAAACTAGTTTGTGAGTCTCGTTTCGAGAGGTTGCTTTGGTTTTTACAAGTCACGGAGTGCTTCTCGATCAGTACATGGTCTTGGGTCTCGAATTTGCTGTGCAACAGTTGCGAATGAATGGATTGGAAGGTCCAAGAAATTCCACATTGGCAGACATGGAATTCCATTTCGCTAAATCATGCCCTGATGTCTGAACAATTTGTTGATGTATGGGTCTCGCTCCCCAGCGACAACGTCAGGAATTGACACACACTATAATCCGCATCAATCAGTTCATATAAAACGTTTGTACCTGTCAATAGCACTCTTTATTACAGTCTACATCACAGTCCGTAACAAAGTGTCGATATTAGCATTACATCACTCAATATGCACATATTAGAATGGATCATAGCGTGGATGGGCACCTACCATCATAAAGCAATGGCGCACCGCCCGCGCCGCGCCGCGGCTGCCGCCGCCTTCTACTACGACGGGAGCTCGACGGAGAGCGAGCCGTTCGACGAGCAGGAGCGACGAGCAGCAGCAGCTCCAGCCCCAGGCGGCGAGGCGAAGCGCGAGCTGCAGGCGGAGGCGGCGGCCGTGGAAGTCGCGGAAGCGGAGGACGCGGAGCCGCTGGTCAAGCCTGAGGACGCGCACAACGTGCTGGATCTCCTGCCACCCGCGGTGTCTTCTTCAGACGAGTCAGAAGATGGAAATGACGTAGAGGAGGAGGACGACGACGACGAGGGCAACGTGGTGGAGATGGACGAGATGGACGAGGAGGCTGACGGGGACGACGAGCGGTCGGAAGACGGAGACGCTGGAGTTGAGGGCGAGGAGGTGGAGGAAGAGGAAGCAGCGACAACGGGCGAGTCGCTCCCGGTGACGTGTGGCAAGTGCAACAAGGCGATGCTGAACGAGGTGGCGGCGTTGATGAAGCGGCTGCCGGATGAGGAGGCGCTGCGTTGCCATTGCTGCGGCCTCACGGTGCCCGCGTACTGCTTCACGAAGATGCAGAAGGAGTCGAAGCAGCCTGCGTGCCGTGGCTGCCGTGGAGTTTCTACCATTGTCGCGACGCTCACCACGCGCACCAAGAAGCTGGTGGCGGATCTCGATGCAGGAGGTGCCCCGAAACCGAAGCCAAAGCCAAAGACCGAGAAGTGCACCGTGTGCAAACTCCCCATTACAACTCTGCTACCCGGCCACATTCGGGTGAAAGAAAAGCTCAAATGCTCGTGCTGTGACCGAGATCTCCCGACAAATGGGACCTTCTACTCACACAATCAACGCTCCAAGTCTGAACTCCGGCGGTGCAAGGGATGCTTGGGTCAAGTGGGCAAGCCTACCAATGAAAAGAGGAATGCCGGGAACGAAGCGTGGAGAGAAAAGCATGCAGAAGTGATGAAAGCCCGCAGTATGATGAAGAAGAAGAACAAGCAGGAGGCAAAGGAAAATGCTAAACGCGCCAAGAAAGAGATGAAAAACGATATCTTTCGCAACCGTGTCGCGCGATACCGGTTTGCAGTGCGTGCACTGGCACGCAAGCGCGCTGAGAATGACCTCCGTGGTTCGACTCGCATTGAGTACATGAAAGAGTTGGCAAAAGAGGAGGCTGCCCTCGAGCACATGGCGGCACTACTGAAGAAGCAGAACTTGAAGGTATTCCGCGAAGTTATGAACTCCAAGGTCAAGCGCGCGAAGGACGGAGAAAAGCAGACACGCAAGCGCAAGCGCAAGAACAATCAAGACCAAGGAAATGACAGCAAAAGACAGAAGGAGAAGGAGAGTGAGAATCCGCAAGCTGCTGCTGCCACACCTGTAGCCACTGAGATCGCACCCGCGATTGATTTAACTCAAGCGTAGATAACCACCGACATACACATATTTTCAACATGATACAGATGCCTGTCAAGTGAAGCATTAGATGTTGGGTGCTTCTTTTGGCATGTGGAAGGTTCACGAAGGGGAAAATGGTCTTCTTGCAGCAGTGATCGTGGTGCATCTCTTCGCTTTGCTGCTCGATCTTACTTACCAGCGGATTTTGTCGCGGGCTCATGACAGTTCTTAGCCAATCTATAAACGTGAACAGGAACGCAACTGTTCCAGACACCAGTGCAAGCGGTGCCTCCGCGTTACTTGACGATGTCGCACCTCTGGTTCCAATCAGCCAGCGTAGCAAGTATGTACACACCTACGGACGTCGTTGTTGTTGTAACTTTAGGCACATAGTCCTTGCTCGAGACCCACTTTTCCTCGTGAGGAACCCAAATACAAAAGGAATTTGATCCGATTGGATGCTGGTTCAGACGAAATTGCTGTATGAAGCTCACGCACTCCACTGATTTCGTCTACACGAGCAACAAAGGGAACAATGCACGAATTCTTACGAAGACGTCATGTTCGAATAGATCATTTGAGAAAGGAAATGGGACGGAACTCATTCACTGTGTATGTGGTGATTGATCATCTCCCGAAACGGATCCAAATTCAATCAGCTAACACGCAATGTATGACAAGGAGTCGATTGCCGAGGTGTCAAATATCCGAAGAACGGAAAGTACCTGCTGAAGCATTTTATTGATAATCAATGATGATCACGAAGTACAGAACAAGCTCTGTGACGCTAATGCAGCCATTGTTGAAGTTATTTGCATCAATCCAAACAACACTGAGGAGGAAAAAGGTGATTGGTGCTGGAAGAAAGTGGAGCGAGTCTTTCGCGAAACTTTGGCACCTGATACGACTGAGAGTGGACTCTGAATACTGGACAATCGGAGAGCCGTGCGTGCGCTCCGCAACTTGGTGCTGCTGTTGAGTTCTTTTGTGCGCCATGACTCCCTCTTCCAACTAAAGTCATCTATCAACCCTGCCGCCATCAGCATTTGACCTTTTCGAACGAATTTGCGATCGCTTCGCAGCTTCGCCGACTGTTCAAGTAGAATAGCTTCCAGTTCTCGCAATTTTGCTGCGGGCCTGAATACAACTATCTTCCTGAACAGACTGCTCTCCAAGCCAGCGTTATACTCCACAACATACCTCAATTACACAGATCAGAGCAGCAGAGAGTAAAGTCCAACTTGGCATGACTGAAACAGCAATCACATCAACCCCGAAGCCTTCATCGCCAACCTCGACACGAAGGAGCAAATGGATATGTGACTCGGTCGGGCAAAAGCGGCAAGGAGCATGGAATGGCTGGTTGAAGCTGGCCGACTGGTGCTTGGGGGGCGTTTGCGTGTACGTTGACCAGCGAATCACGTTGATTACACGTCCGGCGCATCCCCCTCAAGTGGCAACCGGACACCTTGCGCCTCTGCGCGCTGCAGGATGGGCCGGCAGCGTTTGGTGGGTGCAGCGAGCCGAAATGTTAAACCAGCACGTGCATCACGTGCATGATGCGGGCGCGAGTGCGCCAGAACACGCCGCTCGCCGCGGCTCTGGCGGCGGGGAGCGCAGCCAGGCCGTCACTCGCGCAAGGCGCAAGCCCCCTCAAGTTGCAACCATCTCCAGCGCAGTGGGACGTCACCGCTCGGGCAGCAGGTGACCCGGTGACGTCACGCGCCGCCGTCCAGCACTTGAGCCTGACACCGTGCGCGTCCAATCTCCTCTTTAGGCTGTAATATATTTCAATTCATTTCATCAGTTATTAAATATCAGGATACAATTCAGCTGTAAATTGACCACTACTGTCATGTACTATCTCCATCGTACTTTATACTAGAGGTTTGTGTATTCGCGCCGCCTGCCACACCGGATCCTGCAGTGAGTATGCAGGTCGGCGCGTCACCGCCAAGCGAATCACCGGGTCCTCTTTTCGCAACCCTCCCCCTCATCGCGCAACCGCACCTTGCGTTTTCGCCATGGAAGGCATCACTCGCGCTTTTCGCCCCGGCCCCTCCAAGCTCCCGCCCCGCTCCCGACCTCGCTCCCGCCCTCGCCATGCTGCTCCGCCAGGCCCAGCGCGTGGCCCCGCGCGCCTCTCGAGCCCTCGGCGCGCGCTCCCAGTCGACGGCGTCGCTCACGGTGCCGGGGCTGTCGCCTGAAGTCCGCCACGTGCGTTCCTGGAGTTCTGGCGTTTCTGGATGGATACTTAGCGGAGGACACTGACGGAGCTGGCGCCCCTGCAGGACTGGACGTACGAGGAGGTCAAGCAGGTGTACGAGCAGCCGCTGCTGGAGCTCGTCTACAAGGCCGCCACGGTGCACCGCATGCACTTTGACCCGCGCGAGGTGCAGCAGTGCACGCTGCTGAGCATCAAGACGGGCGGCTGCACGGAGGACTGCAAGTACTGCAGCCAGTCGGTGCATCACAAGACGTTCGTCAAGCCAGAGCCCACCAAGAAGGTCGAGGAGGTGCTCGAGATGGCGCGCAGGGCCAAGGCCGCCGGATCCACGCGCTTCTGCATGGGCTCGGCGTGGAGAGAGGTCGGCAAGAAGAACGCCTTCAAGCACGTGCTCGACATGGTGCGCGGCGTGCGCGCCATGGACATGGAGGTATGCTGCACGCTCGGACTGCTCACCGAGGACCAGGCCAAGCAGCTCAAGGAGGCAGGACTGTCCGCCTACAACCACAACCTCGACACGAGCCGCGAGCACTACGCAAAGATCATCACCACGCGCACCTACGACGACCGCCTCAAGACGATCGAGAACGTGCGCAAGGCCGGCATCTCGGTCTGCTGCGGAGGCATCCTCGGCCTCGGCGAGCAGCAGCACGACCGCGTTGGGCTGCTCCACACGCTCGCCACCATGGAGGAGCACCCCGAGTCGGTGCCCGTCAACGCGCTCGTCTCGGTCGAGGGCACGCCGCTGTTCGAGGAGCACGTTGAGCCCGTCACGGCCTTTGACATGGCGCGCACGATCGCGACGGCCCGCATCCTCATGCCAAAGTCGATGGTGCGCCTCAGCGCCGGCCGCATGTCGTTCACCGAGGCCGAGCAGGGCATGCTGTTCCTCGCGGGCGCCAACTCGATCTTCAACGGCGACACGCTGCTCACGACGGCCAACCCGGCGTTCGAGAAGGACCAGGCCATGTTCGAGCGCATGGGCCTGACCGGCAAGCCCGCGCACCAGCCGCACCGTCAAACGCCGTACATCGTCAAGGTCACGCACTCGGCTCCGCAGGCGGCCGAGGCCGTCGCCGCCTAAGTTGTTCCGAAGGCCGCTAGCGCAGAGAGAGAGAGATTTTTTGCAAATATGTTAAAGCCATCGAATGCAAGCGAAAGCCGCGAATGTACCCCATTATCCCGAGCTCATGGACGACGTTAAAGTGCAATGAGAGCTCAATGGTGACGAAGCTGCAGGAATGCTTTGAACACGTATTGATCGCTGCCACAAACAAGCTGATTCGGCCTCGTCGCTTGCAAGCACTGAGCAGCAAGTCAACCGCGTCCATGATAACGCGCGTGGCCGCCTCGACGCGTGCGGCGCGCGCGGGGCTGCTCTTCCCCTTCACGGAGCGACTCGATGGCAGCCAGCTGCTCGGGGGTGCTCGCGAGGTGGACGAGGTTGTTGAAGCGGTTGATGTCGAACGACGGGCCAATCTTGGCGCGCATCGCGTCCCTGAGCAGGTTGTACATGCCCTCGTCGGCGCAGATGTGGTCGCGCAGCAGGTTCACGTTGAGCTGGTAGGACATCACCAAGATGTCCACCAGGCTGCTGGCCTCCCCGTAGCCCTGATAATCCCACTCCACAGACATCGTAGTTTTGAACTTTGAACTTTGAGCCTTGGGCTTGTGTTGTGCTCAGCAAGTTGGAAAGTGAGGACCATTCGAGCAACCACCACTTAGTGAGTCACTACATGTTGAAGCTGCATGTGACCGTTGATGATCAAATTACCTTCTAAAACGAATACATGGACTAGAAGTCCTTGCTTGTAATTTGATCAAACTGTGAACAAACCTCATTATACTATGATTTATAAAGTTACAATTAATAACCTTTGCAATAGAATATGCAGCACTTTGACAAGCATACTCGAACCCTCCATGATGACAACCACCTCCGACTTAAGTCGGTGCGCAGGCGACCTTCGCCCGAGAAACACGGGTGGCGAAGGTGGAGCGGCTCGATGGGTATTGCAGTGGACTCCTGATGCCCATCTAAGACGATTTGGCTGTAGTAGACTTCGTACGCGTGTCTTCAGTCAGCTAGCAGCTCGTCGGGCAATCAATGTGCAGTCTGACAGGCGACGTGGTAGCTAGCAGTTGGTCGAGCACAACGTTGGTTGGCGACGCTGAGCATGTTGCTGACGGCTCATTGGTGAGCAGACGCGACTCTGCTAGGGCAAGTCGCCAAACACAAGTGGGGCCAGAGAGCTGGTGTCGACATCAAGTAGCTCCGACTGCACCAGCAGCGATGTCTCCTGCAAGTCCTGAGAGTGCCGCCAAGGTAAGCTTTGCCAGTGTTATTATGATTACCAGCGGTTTGAGTATCTTGCGGCGTCCCCATCGAGCGCTATGGGCGATGCCAAAGCATTTGGAAGGTGACAGTTGAAAGTGGTGCAGTTACTGACGCTGACATCAACGGCATCATTATTGAATCGTTTCACGGGGGACACGTCGTCAGCAACCAGCACCATCACGATCTCGTGGAGGTGAGATGCACACATGCGAAGATCGCGACTGAGTTCCATTTCTCCGTGCTCTTTGACGACGTTGAAAAGACGGTGGAAGATTGGTGTGCAGTACAAATTCAATGTTATCAGTGGGGGGAACTCTATCTACAGCCGCAGCTTTACACGCAACCTGCTCACTCGCTCGACACCCGCATGCGCTTGGTCTGCTGGCGCAGCTTCTTGACAACCTTGGCGTGGTTGGCGCGCTTGCCCGGCTGCTTCTTGGGCTGCTTTTTGGGCTCCTTAGCAGGCTTCCCGCCAACCTTGGCGTCATCCGCACCTGCCTTAGCCTTCAGCGCCTTCTGCACCTCTTCGTGCACGCGCTCGTCCTCCGACGCGTCTCCCTCGTCCGGGTACAGGTCGTCCATGTCGTCTTCCTCCCCTTCCTCCTCGTGTTCCTCTTCGTCGTCCATGTCCTCCTCCTCGTCTTCATCGTCATCGCGTTTGCCCTTGGGGGCGTCCTCGTCTTCCTCGTCCGAGTAGAGCACCTGGCTGTTCTCAAACTCGAACGCGTTGGCGTCGAACTCGTCGTCTCCTGCCTCCGCTCCCTCGCCCTCGCGCTTGCTGGTGGAGATGGTCACGTGCTCCTTCATTCGCTTGAACTTCTTGCCGTTCACGTGCTTCTCCACCTCGGCCGGGATGCGGTTGAGCACCGTGCCCGTCACGTTGCAGTACAGGCTCTTGGGTTTGCGCCGGTGCGCCACGATGTACGGCTCGTACTTGGAGTAGTCGAAGCAGTACCAGTCGCGCGCCTTGACAAACTTCTTGGAGCTCAGATACGTGTTGATGGCGTCCGCGCGCGGCACCATCTCGTGCTGCGTCAATCCGCAGCGCACGCGCACGCGTTGCCCATCTCCCTCGCCAGTCGTCACCAGCTCCAGGAAGTCGTTCGCGTCCAGCAGCGCCTGCACGGCGGCGTCCACAGCGGGCGTCGTCATGGCGATCGGCTAGTGACAGCGATGGTGTCGTGCGGACCAGTCATGATAATCGTGTCGACCACACAAAAAAGCAACTTCCAGCAAGAGTGACGGTCAGTTGAAGCGGATAGAGGGTTGTATTGCGGATCAAGCAGAGAGAGAGAGAAAGAGATGCAGAGCGAGGGGAGGAGAAGTTAGGTCGAGTCGGCAATGCGCGGGGCGATAGAGCGCAGCGAGCCGAGGCGGTGCTGGTCCTGGTTGAAGCTCAGCACGCGCGCCGTCACGACCTCTGGGTGTCCAGGGTCTCCGTGCAGCGTTGCTGTCCCGCTCTCGAGCGCGTTGAAGGCAAACCCATTCACTGCAGAAGCAATAGCAACAGCATGAGACCAATTTCACCTTATGAAAAGCAATCGATTACAGCAAATCCGTACGAGAGACGCCGAGGTTGCTGGCGCTGCTGGTACGGCGCACAGGGTGAGCCGAATGATCGTTTGGCTCCTGGAAGCTCTGAAACCGGTCGAACGCCTGGCTCGTACTCAGGCGTGGTGCTACAGAAGTGTTGTTTAACGGGTTTTCCGGATCGAGTTGTCGTACACGCGCGCTGCGCTGCTCATCTTCAAGGGCAGACTCGTCCGTAATGAACACCTTGTCGGGAAGCACGCCGTTAGACCCGCCACCAATGCGAAGCTGCACGAGTCCCGTGAGCTTGAGGCTCTGCGCGCTATGTAGCGCACGCTTGCCAACCTCAGTCAGCGATTCTTCATCTTCGCTATCCTGGTTGGCAGACGCTGGGTACCGCTCGCGTAGAATGTCCTCAACGCGGGGGCGGAATTGCTGCTGCACAGTGAGGACCGTAAAGTCAATCAACATAGCTGCAATCGGACAGACAACGATGAGGTTCCACAGGAGCTCTTCAGTGGCCATAGCCGCGGGGACGCCATACATATCCCAGCTCAAGAACGTCATGCGCGGATACACAACGAGGAAGAAGAGGTAGAGCCAGACACTAAAACCGACTACAGCCAGGTGATACTTGTTCCAGACGAGCGTGAGCAACGCCACTTTCAGCTTCATAGTCATAAGCAGTGCCGTGTAGAAGATAGTACCCATGAGAAACACGTTGTGGGTCATGTTGTAGCACAGCCAGCACACCCAAAACACGATGAGCGCGTGCACCGCCGAGTTCCCAATAGTAAGAGCGAACACGGGGATGTTGAGGTCTGAATCGCTTTGAGACGGTAAGTACAGCTTTGGATATTGCAGTACAACTCGCTCCGGCAAGTCGCGATCGAAGATACCGATGACAATAATCGGCAACGCGAGGAAAAAGTTCCAACCCGCCATCACAAACGACTCGAACAAAGGAGCACCTGACTGCCCGTTGTGAAAATTGTACAAGAACAGGCTCACGACGAGCGCAATGTTCTTGTAGAAGGAGTATCGAATGACTTTGCAAATGCGCTTGTAGTTGGATCGACCATGAATCAGCACGAGTCGCTTAAGGAACCGGAATTGAGCGATAGCATAATCGCTAGCATTCACAGCCTGCACACCTTCCTTGCCACTGATACCGACTCCAACGTGTGCTGTCTGAATCATACTGACATCGTTAGCTCCATCTCCGATCGCAAGAGTAATCGGCTGAGGCATCTTCTTTGCTGCACGTTTGTTTGGAGCGAGTAATTCCGAGCCTCGACGTACCAAGTTGACAATCTCAGCCTTTTGAGAAGGACTGACGCGGCACGCGACGAGCGCTTTGCACACAGTTGCAACACTGAGCAACTTCCGTGCAAGCTCTCGTGACCGTGCAGCTACAGCATTCCCGTTCCCGCCAGCGTTGCTTTTCTTGATCATATCCTTTGACGGAAAGATATGCACCAGCGCCTTGCCGTCACAGATCATGGCCAAATCCTGTGCGCAGCGCTTGTTTTTAATCAACTCTTGAACCTGGGAGTCGTGGAAAAGTGCGTCAAGCTGTTTCTCGAGTGTATCCATATCCTCCGCGTTCACGTAAAGCAGTTGCATTTTGTCGTCAAGAAGCCGACATGCGTGGCCGATATTGATTGCCGTCTCCTCGCGGTCACCAGTAAGTACCCAGATCTTGATGCCAGCCTGTGCGAGATCAAAGATGGTGCCGGGAACTCCTTCCTGAAGCTTGTCCTCAATAGCAGTCACGCCCAGAATTGTCATGTCTTTCTCGATCATTTCTGCACAAGCATCCAGCATCGCCTCGCGGTCTTTCAGAGATGTGGACGCGGCAATGTACGCATCGTTATACTCCTTGTATTCCTGGTCACTCAGAACACGGCGGCCGAGCACTAGCGTTCGAAGACCTTCGCTAGCATATCCCTTCAGATGCGCAAGTGTCTTCGCGTCATGCTCGTTTGGAAGTGCACGAGGTAGCATCATGTTATCGGCACCTTTGCAGTACAAGACGTACTCATTTTTTTCGTTCACGGCCACTACGGACATGCGTTTACGTGCTGAATTGAACTCGTTGACGTTCAAAATAGTGAACTGAGCGGTGTTAGTGCTCATAGCTGGGTGCTTGTGCGTAACCTCAACTTTTGTAAGCGGCGCTGGAGCCACGAAGTTGTACCCAAGGCACTTAGCCGCCTTGACAAGTGCTTCTTCATCTGGTGATGATGCACGGTACGCCACCTTACCAGTCTTATGATCCATCTCTGGAATCACTGTGTGGCAAATGGATAGCAGCGTTAGAAATTCGTGAATTCGCTCAGATTGAGTGCCATTTGCTCCAAGATGCCGCAAAAGCGAAGGATCATCAAAGTGAATCATCTCATCGTAGTGGACTTGTGCAGCTTTCATATCACCCACTTGTTCAGTGGCTGACGTCGGAAGACCAAGTTTATCGCTGTCAAGTGCAGCACTTAACATGGGTACTGCAAAGTGGTGCTGCACTGGCGACGCTGGCGAAATGTGATTCGTAGATGCTGCGTCATCAGTAGCGTTGACATTTACCATGACAGCGGCGTCTTTCTCTCGGCTCGACATGACGCTATTTGCTTCACTTGCTGCAGCAGCACGCTGCATTGCAGCGACAGCCCTTCCAATCTCAGTAGTACCGAACCCATACGAAACACCACCGATCGAACATTTGCGAAACTCCATAAGGTTGCACGTGAGCGTTCCGGTCTTATCGCTAAAGATGTACTCAACTTGTCCAAGCTCCTCGTTGAGATCGGAAGTACGAGCAATCGCTCGGAAACCGTCAGCCATGAGGTTTGCATCTGCAGTGATCTGATTTGCCTGCAGAACTTTGATGATGTCGAGCGACACATACAGCGAAATCGGCACAAAGTTGTTGTACAGGATGAGGAACGTGAAAAAGTTGACGATAAAGTCGCCAAAATCGTTTTTCTGCACGGATGGCAAATACCACAGACGCCCACCATTGCTGCTGTTCCACGCGGCTGCAACAATAGCGCTCACGAGGCAGAGCACAAACATGGAGAGGAAGATGAGCAACATGCAGCGATTGGCCGTGCGGTAGAGCTTGCTCTGCTTTGATGGCGCCGCGCGAGAATTTTGCAGCAACTTCGTCTCTGAGCCCGTGAAAATAACAACACCAATCACGAACGAGCAGCTTCGCACACCGCACCCACGCAACATGATGTTTTCTGGACCGAGCGGCACAGTGGTCGGGCTTGATCCGCCTTCATTGAGCAGCAAACGACCAGTGAACGTGTAAAGCTGGTTGTTTGGCTGCTCGTACTCCATCGAGCCTTGGAGCTTTGTAGCAGCTTGGCAAACCTCACGCTGTTCGAGCGCTGGAGCGTTGAGTGCTCTCCAGCCGGCACGCTTTGCTGTCTCTGACACTGCCACTCGCCGCTTGAGATTTGTTTCGCCGTCAAGATTTGCCGTCTCGATAAAGCACCGACCCTCTTCCTCCGATGTTGCCAAAATGACGATATCAGCTGGAAGTTCCTCGTTGTTTTCGACGCACAAAAGCTGGCCGACTTGGAGCTCCTGCCACGTGATGAGCTCCATCTCGCCGCGAGCGTTGATGATCTAATCGTTCACAAACAATCCAGTCAGATCCCGAATATTCTCACTGTCAAAGATTCGCTAGAGCTACTCACCCTACAGAAGCGGTTGTTCTGCTTTTCATCGGCGCGATGACGCTTGAGATCCTCCGTTCCCTGTTTGACCATTGTCACGAACAGCACGAACACGAGTGGCCCTGCTGTCGTGAATTTATTCGTTGGAGACCATGGAGTCGCGAGCTACAATCAATACACGGAGTCAGGAATGTTTCCTATCTAGAAAATCATTGCCCAAGCAAAATACCTGCAGCAGCGAAATCGCCAGAAAGTAAATGTTGGCCGTGACGCGGAAGAACTCAAAGATGGTCTTCGGTACAAAGCTCAAAGCCGTGTACTTGGATGTGACGATCACGTTGCGAGTATATCGTTTGGTCGAAATGAGCTGTTGGTTTTTGTCGGCTGCATTAAGGAATGCCACACGAGGCTCCGTGTGGGCAGCCGCCGGCGACTTGGCGTCCCCTGGCATGGTGCGAGCTGACTTGACTCCGTGACGAAGGGGGCGGGTCTGGAGCTTAAGCGAGCGGCACGGTGGGGACACGCGGCGATGCCGCGCCGTAATCGTCGCGAATCGGGACTTTCCTGCTGACCTCGAGTTTGCGCGTGTTGGACTGCAGCACCCCTCCAAGATCAATTGGTTTCACAGATCGATTGCAGTTTGCTGAATTTGGGGCAGCAAAAGCTACCGCCTAATTTCGGCATGTGATCGGTTGAGCTGGGAATAGCAGACTCAATGCTACTCGGAAACGGATTGAAACTGACGACAAGTTGTAAGTACAACGGTCAGCGTGAAGGGTGACATCATTGTCATGGTGCAGCCATGAGTGCATGACACCATTAGAAGCGTTTTGCTTGTGTGTTTCATCATCAAAATCTCAACTCGAATCCTCCATTGTCTATTTGCTCTGGGTTTGACTGATTACAATAAGGAATAATAATGTTCATGGCGGTGTCGCCCCTGCAGACTCGAAGTACTGCTCGAGCGCTCGCATGGCGCCATCCAGCACTTGTTGCTGACAAATTTCTGAAAGCGGTGCGCTTGAGGGTGACGAACTTGGATGATGGTGCTGGTCGTGAAGTTTCTCGAGCAGCATCGTGGTCGTGGACGCGAGCTGCTGGATCTGGAACTGTTGGCTTCGGATGACCATGAGGCAGTAGAGCAGCAGCAGCAGGACGATCCATTGCGTGTATGACGAAGACGCCAGGAGCGATAAGAGGCCACGAACGTCCGCCACCACGCCGTCATCATCGCACTCGGCTGACTCTGAGGTAGGAGTGGTGGCTGCTGTCCACGCGCGCGCGATCGCCGACTGAGCACTGTTTGAGACAGCGCGAGCGCGTGCAGCGATCGGAGAGGCTGAGCGAGAGCTAGCAGGAGATTGCTCCACATCACTGCTGGACAGCTTGCCAACCGGGACGCTGACACGCGTGCGCTCCTTGACTGGCGAGCGCGATGGTGCCGAAACAGTCTCCGAGGAAGAAATGTTGCCCATGAGTCGTTGTTGCTGAACGGCGAGGTGTTCGACAGCCTGCTTAGCCCACTCCTCGTATGCCTCCTTGGACTCCGACTTCGTTGACGACGTGATTTGTGACTTGAACCACGTCGCCTTGAGAAAATTGACGACCAGGCCAGTTTGCACATGGCAATAGTTATTGCCGTCGCGAGAGAACACCCAGCGAGTCTCGATCTCAAAGTAGTCGCAGAACGGCATCTTGCGAAGCCGGTGAATGTCCGAGATGATGAATCGATCCCACTTCTCTCCTCCCTGGGAGCTCGCGTCCAAGCGAAATCGCTGTACGCGAACGCAGTCGGCATACGGAGGGAGACCGGGGAAAGAAATCTTTGGAGGGTGCTGAGTCTCAATTCGCCGGTACATAGTGTAATCGTTCTCGGTAGAGACCACAAACCCGCGATTGATCTCACTAGCGTCATTCGGAATCGGTTGCCACTTGCCAACGTTGATGTTGATGTCCCGCGCGAGCTCGAAGTTTGTGATGGTAAACTCGCGACCTATGTCATCGTTCCAAAGCAGATCAAACACTTGTTTGACATCTGCACGGAGATCGCAATCAAGCAAGATGGTTGTGCGATCCAGCAGCACATCAGAAGGTAGAGGCTCAAAGGTTTCGTCGTCGCTGCTGCAGTTCATGGACGATGCAGCGTCCTCATCAATCTCTGAGCTGGCCGCTTCAGCTTGGTAGCCAGTATTGTCAAGCTCGGACGTAGATTCTCTGGTCTCGCTGACGGTGGCATCATAATCGCCGAGGAACTCCCCGCTATCGCGACCTGCCCCGCTGTCGTCGATGTCAAAGTATCCAACAGTCGACTGCTGTGATGCAAAGTTGAGCACATCGGATGATTCCGTTACCGTAAGCATTGCAGACGACGAAGATGCTGGAGTGGTGACATTTTGCTCAGCCACAAGCTTCTTGTACGATTTGCGGCGAACCATTGCCTGCTGCATGAGGTCATCGGAACTCAACTGCGCCATCTCCTCATTGGTCGGATGGCTGTGGTGATGATGGTGATGGTTGTGTCGCTGCTTACTCGAGCTCCCATGTGGTTGTTGCTGACGAGCTCGGATGAGCTGGTCCAGGCGCAAGAAGCACATATCGCGCAGTCCGTTGAACTCGGCCAGGAAAAACTTGATCTTGGCGTCCGTTTTGACCTGCAGGCCGTTGATGTAGTAGAACTGCGGCTTGACGAGCGACACGATGCGATCGTAGGGAACCTTGATAGGACGAGGCGGCGCTCGAGGAGTGCCTGGCACGGTGTAGCTGCTGCTCACGTCGACGTTGTCTAGACTGCTTCGGTTTTGGCTCATGCTCACGTACGGCTGGAAACAAAAGTGTCGGCGCGTGAGGAACAGGTGGCCGTAGAACGGTGTAATGTCCACGAACAGCGAACAGTTGAAGATCGTGACGGGGTTTTCGTTCTCCGGGAGCTTGAACGTGCGGCGAAACTCCTCGTTGGACGGCGGGGTAAGACCTCCCCATGTGACGCGCGAGCTGCGCACTTGTGCCTGGAAGTTCTGGATGCGGTGGAAGCACGCATCGCAGACACGCTGCTCGCCGCGGTCGAGGTATGCTCGGAAGGGTACGATGATTGCCTTGGACGAGCAGTCAGCGCAGAAAGAGCCGCCGCAGTTGCGGCAGTGGTGTCTCCCCTTGGTCAGCAGCGAGCCAATGTCCTCTCTGCACGAGTCGCACGCAAACATGTTGGCGAACGGCGGCGGCGGCAGGTTGGTGTTCATGACCACGACGCCCGAGTTGACCATCTCCAGGTCCTCCTCGACCAGGCTCCCGGCCGAAGTCTTGGCCTTGGAGGTCATTGGCGGAGATGCCGGCATCTCCGCCAAGGACGACGAGCTGGCCGTCTTGCTCGTGTCGGGCGTGCGGAACAGCAACTTGTCAAACAGGTTGCCTCCACTTGACGACGAAGCCGCCGCGGCCGCAACCGCCGACGTGCTCTTGCTCTTGACCAGTCTCTGTGCAGCATGCCCTCCATTGCTCGAAGTCGTCGAGGACGTGGAGGACCTCCGTTCCCGCTCGTCTTCCTCCTCGGCGTCCTGGTTGGTGCTGGAGCTCCTGGCAGGCAGCGGGGGCGACAGAATGGCCTTGAGCGCCAAGTCGTCGGCCGGCAGGAAAATCTTGAGACTCGTGTCCCTCCGCAGGCGCGCGCCAGCGCTCCCCACGCGCTCGGGAGACGCCGACGAGCTCGCAGACGACGTCAGCGAGGCCCCCGCACAGTCCGCAAGCTCCTCCGTAGCCTCCGGCGCGCGTGGGATCGCCACGGGCGCCGAGGTCGACGGCCCCGCGGTGTCCATGAGGTCGAAAGTGTCGGAATGCGCGGAATTCGGGCAAGCAAAGTGTCGCAATGTGCAGACGGCGCGTACGGTACAGACAGCGCTGGTATGGGCCGCTGGTGTCAAAATGCGGCGGCGCCGAGAGGGAAAAAAGTGCCGAAATGCCGCGCGAGAAGAGGAAACGCGGGCGCTTCCGGTGGGGGCGGCGAGAGCCCAAGTGGCCGGCAGGAAGCCGACGGGGAAGGCCGCACCCGCCGGCCGACTTGGATGGATTTAGCTCCTGGCTCATCTACGGCGGCGTGGGCGGAAGAGAGCTGTCAACAGACTTGGACTCCGTATGCGTCGCGTTATCGAATGTGGCTTTGGGACATGTATGTGTGTATTTCAGTGGATTCACGTAGCGACCACGGGTCCGTCCACTAATTTAGAGACGTCTGAAATTGGACACAGTACAATGTGCAAATGAGACTCGCTTTGACTTGCTGCCACCATCCAAGTCGTCGCCAAGCTCCATGCTCCATGGCGAACTCCGCCATGCTGTTGTCGGTTTCGTTGCGAGCAAGTAGTAGAGAGAGCAGGAGGGCTCATTTTTCGCAGCAGGTCGGAGCTGGATGGAAGCTCGGCCGTCGACGAGTCGTTGACGCGCGTGGCACTTTTCCCACCACCTGGCGCCGCTGCTTCGTGAATTGGCATTGGACAGGACCGATCTTCCTCGCAAGAGCTGAACGAGCGAGCACGCGAGCGGCCAAGGCTGTCACGGGGGTGGACGGCCGACGCGCGGGCAAGCGGCACCGTGTGCCCACCGCGAGACAGCAGTGGGACCTTCGTGGCCGGTCTCGTCGCTCTCTGCGAGCCCATTTTCCCAAGACCCGATGCCTGGGGCGTGTGTGCGACGGCCGCGCGCGCGTCGACCGATCACTCCTTCTCCATGCGGCTAGTGCCACGGTCTCCTTGGTGCTTTCTCGCCCGGCTGACATGACGCGGCTGCTCTGTCGGCGAGAGACTGTGCGGACGGATACACCGCCAATGGTCCAAGGTCGACGCGAGGGAATTCTCCTCGATTGGTGGCATGGAGATAGTATGGGGGCGGAGCTCTCTGCGATCGCAGAGCGGACCCATCTCGCGCGAGGCGAGCGATCTTCTTGAGCTCGCAGCGCTCAGCCGCCGTCGAGGATACACTGCAACTGTGAGTGTCCCAAGGATACCTTTCGGACCGCACACGGGCTCTGCAAATGAGCTGCTCGCGGGAGGGAACTCAGGTTTCGGCGCATCCCACCAGGTCGCCGAGCAGACGCGAGCGCGACCCATGATCACTGCGATGCGGAGGACATCTCGCTCATATCTCGGATAGTATGTATCTTAGATGCATACGCTGCTCAAAGTAGCCATCTATTCCTCTCCTATGGCGGCCGCACATGACAGCGACGGATCTTCCATCGCTGACGCTCAGCGCGTGTCATGCTTGGTTGCAAGCCTTGGATCGCTGGCACAACATTGCTCAAAACCTATCGAGTGGATGGATTTTCGTGGTTCCAAGACGCTCAGTCGAGTCACCTGTCCGACGTTGCGAGTCTCGCTTGGACCTCAACGTGCACGAGATCGCGTTTGACTGCGCGCTCGATTTGATGAGCATTGATGGTGATAGTAGTCGTGTATTACCCGAGGTTTTCTCCCGAGGTATCGGCCTCACCAGCCCACCGCAGTGCTGACAGCCGAATTCCAACCACTCTGCTCATAGTAAATAGGACTCGCACAGCCACGAACTGACAAGCAGACGCGAGTGGGGCACCTTCCAAGCAAGAGCTGCGAGCCAACAAGTTCAAGTTATCGTCGGTCATCATTGTGTCCCGTGAGATTACCCATTTCCATTTTCCAAAAGAGAAGACTCCTTGAAAACAAGCATCCCCCAAAGAAGATGCCGCGGTCGACGATGCGCAAGAATCACCTGTGCGAGCTCAAGCTCGCGGAGTGGGGGCACGCTGCCGAGCTGTCGGCGGCATTGACACAGAAACGGACGATCTAGACGATCTGTGTCAGCTCGAGTACCAATATGCGGTGGTGTTGCTGGGGCCGTTGTTGCTGAAGTGTTGAAAGGGGGCTCGGAGGCAGTTTAATGGACGGACGAGGCCGAGCGTGGCATCATTCGGGAATATTTCAAGCAGTTGTATGGGTATTCCCATTGCGTTGGAGTATCAAGTGGAAATCAAACTTGACCGAGTTTGTCTTGGACAAACCGCCTGTTCGACCAGGACAAACTCAGTTTGAAACAGGCAATCCCCATGAATCATTCATGGGGATGACCTGTTTCATTGAATGGACCCGGTGAAAACGCGCCAGAGGCGAGATTTGTCGTCGCAAACACCATATTTATTCACTGCGTATCCGCCTGCTTGCGATAAGTAGCCACGATCGTTACGACTGGGCTTGAAAGCGAGTTTGAGCATTCGCGAAAACGAGTACATCGTCGGGGGCAGTGCTTTCGGCCGTTCTCCGCCTATGGCTACCGTTCACATCGGCGGAACACGAGGATATATCTTATGATGAAGCCCATTTCAACGCAAAGCTCGAGCAGGCTCCCGCAAAATTCGAGTGTTTCTACGGGATCTTGAGAAGCCGCTTCCAATTCCTCCATGAAGTGCAGTGTCGCTCGCTGACGGCCCAGACAAAAGACAACGGGTCAAGTACGCCCTCTGTGTCTGAATTTTCAATAGTCTCCTTGTTGGGGAGCCACTTTCAGACGAAGACTTTCGAGGGAGACCGTCGACCATTTGTTTTTTGTCAAGATGATCGGGTCGTGTTGAGAGAGCTCGATGAGTCACTTTGAGCGAAAGGCTAGGGTCGATAAACGCAGTCTCCGCATTTGTAGCGATATCATCGTGGGCGGAAGCAGTTGGGACTTTGCTTCTCTGGCAACCAAAGAGTGTGCACCGTTGCTAGTTCGCCGCTGCCGCGATTACCATGAGCACAAGGAGTACGAAAACCAACCAGAACAGACAAACTGGAAGTCGTGGCGAGATCAGTTCCGAGAAGAGTATCAAAACTGGCCTTAGCTGCATTATCGAAGACGCCCGAACTACTCACATGAAAATCATCCCCATCCTACTGATGCAACCATACCGTCAGTGTTTGTGAACGTGGCGTATACGGTCGTGTTTTGGTGTGAGTTTGACTGCCCTGAAGGCGTCATTCTCCACCTTCTCAAATGCTCTCAGATCTTTGAACTACTAGTGATCCCTCAAGACTCGGCGCTGACAAAGAGAAGCAATGCTTAACCATACAGCAAGCGCAGCATTTATGCTTACGTGAATGGCATGCTGGCAAGAGGTTATGCTTACGTGGATGGCATGCTGGCAAGAGGCTGCATTCGAAAGCCCAAACAAAGAGACGCATTGATGCGCATAGGGACTTCAACATCAACACGAGACACACGAATGTGGATGCAAACGCATTAAATACTATCACGCGAGCTCTCCTACACAAAGAGCCTCCAAGTCCTACGAGGTGCGATTCAGGCGGCGCGCACAGGCTGCCCCTCGGTGATGATGTTTTTGCACATGCGAATGCGCACGAGGTAGCGCGACACGACCTTCACGCGGTGGGCTAGTGTCTGCTGATCGAGGTACTCCTCAAGCGATCTGGCCGCCTTGAAAACGAGGCGCTCGATCTTGAGTGCGAGCTTGAACGTCTTGGAGCGCCAGTCCGTGTTGGCTGGGATTTGGTTCAGCACATCGTGTGGCTGGTGGTTTCGCAGCATGCGCTCGATAAGCACAATGTTTCCGGACCGTAGTCGGCGCAAATCCTTCGTCGTTGCGCGCCAGTCGCCGATGCTTGGACCAGTTGACATCAGCAGCGTGTGGTCAAACATCGTGGGTGTGGTCCCAAACTCCCGCAGCGAGGTCGATGGGTAGTGCTGAAGGCCCGAGTGACTTGCCATATCGGAGAAGGGCTTGCTGGGTTTGCTTGATAGACGTGTTTGCTGGCGAACGCGAGTCGAGAAAATCGGAGAATGAGCATGCAGCAGTTGGGCTCTTCGAGCTATTCCTTCCCTTCAGTCGATCGCCAGCAACAGCAACATAGTAACAGCAAGCCATGATCGAAAAACCGGCACACGCGTTTGTGAGCCGCGCCACCTCGAGGTAAAGACGCTGCACCGTTGTGTCGCGTGGTTCATACGCGGTCTCGTGGCTCTGCACACCTTATGCAATCCGCGTTTAACACCTGCCCAGAAACCCTTCAAGATCGAGCCGTCGAAGTGCTTCCCGCATGAACGCCTGTGCTCGAAAATAGCGTCCACGAGGCTGCGGCAGCAAGTGACAAGGGCTGAAGTGGCAAAAATGAACATGTCTTTTTTCCTATAGATACGGTGGAATTGATAGCTTAGCAGGTCGAAGGCGAGCAAAAAGAGGTCCAAAGACACCGACGTTTACAGATCTGTTTGCCACTTGGGCCGGAGGTGGTCGTTGACAGAGCGGATGAGCGGAGCCGACGCATATGCGGAGTTGCCACGCCCACCGTTCATATTCTCGTCCAGTGTGAAACACATGAGGAGCATGTTGACGGTCGTTTCGTAGATCTGGTAGCGTCCAACACACCGTCAGCTATGCACGCATGGGCGCTCAAAAATGTCGACGATAGTTGCGCACCGTCATAAATGCACTTGCGACTCCGTACGAGAATAGCATGATCACAATCAGAGGCAGCAACGGCGAGGACACCTAACCAATAAAAACGAAATGTCAGCACAACACTCACCACGACAAGTAGAAAGGTAAGTGCAAGCTTACATCAATGAGGAGGAACCACGCGACGAAGCAGGTTGTCGTGCACACAATGAGTTTCCCGAGCAGGACAGATGCCTGACCGATCCGGTTGAGGGCACCCACGCGCAGCAAATTGGAGGAGATGAGCGTGTAAGCGAGCTGAGGTCACAGAATACGAGGTGTTTGAGCACGTGTAGACATACCCTTCACTTCTAAACAAAAATCAACCGGAAGTACCTTTCCCGAAGAGTAGAAGTTCGTGCCTTGAATTGCGGTGATGTACAAAGCTTCCTTGCAAATGTACTTGAGGCACCGCTTGAAGCACCAAATGCAGCACTGCGATCAAGCGACACAGGTGAGCGCGCGACACGGAATCAACTCCAGCAACAAGATACTACGTACACAGCACGATTTCGCAAGCAACTCGGTGACGACGTTCGCATCAAACTCGTTCTTGTTCTCGAGGTACAGGAAAAATGCGCGGACGTACTCGACAGGTCCAACAACACCCGAGCTAAGCGCGACCGTGCCCAGGTGGTACCGAAGCGTGCAGTTCACAGCGTACATGACAGGCTTCTCTTGACGGATTTCCTTGAGGCCTGTGACTCGATTCTCGGGTGAAAAGTACCACAGCGACACGGCCGTGGCAGTGATCATCTCGCCAACCTCAAGGATAAAGTTGCTCGACCAGTACATGCCCCACACGTGGTACAGAAACAACCATCGCAGCTTGTGGCTGACGCTGAACGACTCGGTCTCGATTTGGAAAGTAGCTGGTGATGTCGCCGCCACAGTCGCGATGCGGGTCGATGTCTCACCGGCTCCGAACAGATACACCGTCACGACGACGCCCCACCAGAAAAGTAAGATCAGTGCTCCATATGACAAGAAAGGGATCAGCAGCAGTTTCTTGAGCTGGCTTAGCGCACGAGACGCGTGAGTGATGAATGCTCCAGCCAGGAGCAATCGAGGCATCGATACGATGGCATACAGCGCAAAGAGAATGGCGCCGCACGACATGACAATCGCGCCGAACTGGATTGTGCCACGCATTGCCGGATCGTCGGGTATGCCGACAATGGGTCCGCCGACGCAGCGAGCAGGCGATAGGCTGCATAGGTGAGAATCGTCTGGATGCCAACAGGTCGACAGCATGACTGTCAAGCAGCCAAGATATCGGAGGCTCAAGAGATATAACGTTGCAGTGCCCAATGTGATACCGCACGTGACCACGAGCACGACCCAGCACTGGAGAGGGATCACGCAATTAGTTATTGTTTGAAAAGCTTGAAAGAACAACCATATCTCACCTCACTCAACGCTCCCACAAACCGCCCAATGGTGTCTTGCAGCTGTGAAATCATGACCTGCTCTGTTTCGACTGGTGCACCACAGCAAAAGTAAGCTACCTGGTCCGATAGCTCACGACTGAGCCAGCAACTCACGAACCTCCAGCCGGCGCGCAGACGTAGGTCCACGCGTGGGTAGCGTATGACGTAAATGTGACCTCCTGCAGCGGGTGGGACCCATTCGCGTCTCTCTTGCCGTTCGCGATCGGGAGCAGCATGCTCAGCGGCTCGCCGCTTCTCTCAGGGGCACGCGTCGACGCAGACGCCAAAGTCCGGGTTGCCCTTAAAGTCTGGAAAGTACACGAACCTGCCTGGCCCGCACGACTGGCCCTTGAAGTCGACGCCGTCCTTGATGTACTTTGCAAAGCTGACGTTGCTCTCCTTGGAGACGGCCGCGATGGCGAGCGCGAGCATGCCGATCCAGTAGGTCGCGAGCAGCCCGAGGAAAAAGGCGTCGGTCCAGCCTCTCTTCGCCTTGAGCCCTCGGAAGTTGCGTCTGCGCAGCAGCGCCGCCTGGCCGCCCGTGCTCGGCGACAGCACACTCGCCGACAGGCTCCCGGCGCTCAGCAGCGGCTCGCGCTCGTCCAATTCCTCATTTTCTCGTCCATTTTCAACATCTTGGAAATCCTCGTCCTCGTCGTCGCTGGAAGGCGCGCCTGGACACGAAATTGCTAGGGTGAGACGGCGGCGGACGCCCCGACAGCCAGCGGCTCGTGCTCGCGCGGTTGCTGGGGCTGTCCATCCACGTGGGCATGTCCGAGGGCGACGTCATGGCGCCTCTTGCGAGCCGATGGGAATGGCATTGGCTCACCTGGAACAGCAGGAAAAATGGGTGGGGACTTGTATTGAGGAGGTTTTGAGTTTTGGTTGATATGGAAGAATAGTATGGGGGCTACTGATGATGGGCGGTGTAGGGGAGTACTGGTGGACACCTGATTAGAGCGCCGCGCGATCTTTTTGTTGGTTCTTTTTTTTTCTCTTTTCTGCAGTTGCACAAGCACACGAACAAAACGCGACTTGCACGTGCGTGGCGTGGTGGAAGGTGTGCAATCGACTTGAGGGATATCACATGGCTCGTTTGATTGTTGGATTTGAGAACGGTCCCTGCCAACTGATTGGGATTTGCACGAGGACCGAGAGGCGCCGGTTTCTGAAGTTTGATCGTCAGCCACCGCTTCAATCTCAGATTCAGGATGCTGCTTGACTCTTCAGTCGTCGGTCAGATCGATGATCGAGGCGTCGGTCGGTGCAGCGCTTGTTGTTGTCTTTTGCTTCTTCTTGGTAGATCCTCCCTTTTTATTGTGCTCTTCCTCTTTTGACTGGAGTCGAGATCCTTATCGACGAGCCCTCGCTTCGCCTTTGTACCAGCAACCTCGTCGAACAGGCGCTTGTTCTCCCTCTTAAGCTGCTCTGCTTGGTGTGACAGTGCCGCCTCCTCTTTCGCTAATTGCTTCAAGTACTCGATTCGTGAGGACCCGCGGAGATCATTTTCCTTGCGTTTGCGAGTCAATGCTCGCTTCGCAAGCAGATATCGTGCGACGCGACTGCGGAAGATCTCTTCTTCATCTTCTTTAGCTCTCCCAAGCGCCTTTTTGGTGCTCCCACTTTGCTGTGAAAAGGTTGTTGGACTTTGAGCGTTCGAATGAGTGTGCCATTGATCGTCAGATACCGCTGAGGACATTTCGGAGGCAACAATGAACTTGGCGTTTTTCCTCGCCTGTTTCTTCCTTGCTTTGTTGAACTCCCTGAGAGCTTTGGAATGGGCCATTTTCCACTTTCGCCTACCGTTTTGAACCTGACACTCGTGGGCTGACCGATGGTTCCAACACAACCCTTACAACACTCAAGATCCGTCTTTTGACGTTGAGACACAGAGAAATACGAGACTGGCAGCAAGCGCTTGCAGCAGGAGCAGCTCAATGACTCTCCACTATTGCTCTGTAATGCTTTCGACGGCTCGAGTGGCAGTGTGCAGAGTGAGCACGTAGATAGGGAGTCGGCTTGTCGTTGGCTTAGTTGCCTTTTTCCCCCTGTTCTTTTGGTCACCTGGTCAGCTATCAGTTTCTTGGCGCGGGTAGTCAGCGCAGGCAACAACCGTTGTAAGACCGCAGCAGCCACGGCACACAGACACCCGCGCCTCGCGCTGTGTCTTTGTAAAGCAGAAATCCGGAACTGTGAGACCGCAGCAATGGCAGTACAGAGACTCCATGTCCACGAATCTGCGTCATCAACTTGACAATTTCGCTCAGAGATGCCTTCTGGCACTTGCTGCACTTGGTTGCGATTTTGCTTTCTGCCATTCGGGGCTCATCTATACCCTTGCCTGCTTCCAAGTCCAGGTTATCGTTCTCATTGTCAAGGATCTCCACCATGTCAGCGACTTGTGGGTTCTCTCTGGGATGTGGAGAACTATTGTCTCGACCAAATTCATAGGCACCCTCCTCATCATCTTGACTGCCTACTTTTTCTTCGTTCTCATCGGCAGCGTCAGCATAGGGATGAACTAGTGGGGGTCGTGGCGGCTCAACGAGATCAAGAATGTTGTGGGCTGCGGCAACTGATGGCTGGAGAATCGAAGTATCCACCGCTACCTCACGCTTCTCTTTGGCGTACCCTACCGTTTGCACAATACGGGGATCATCCTCATCGTACGGCTCACTCTCCGTTGAGCTGCCGTCGTCGAAGTACGGAGTCATGGTCACGGCATGCTCCATCTTTACCAGAACTATTGGTATGCAGCGAAGCGTCTGCCAAAAGCCAAATTGGACGCGCTGGTAGCCAAAATTGGCATCAAGACTTTGTTTCTGTCTCCTGTCAGATTGCTGCCGAGGGTGCCTTGACTTCATGCTTCTTTTCTCTACTTGCTTGTGGATGCAAGCACATCGCTACCAAGCTTACTTGGAAGGGATGATGTGAAGATTGATTGCCACAAGGGTTCCCATCACGCTTTATTGCTTAGATGCACTATCGATGAAAGCCTAAGCGGCTTAGCAGCTCATCCGCAATGATGTCGAGAGCTGCCACCGCTCCTCGACGACTTCTTCTCCGCGTCTCTACCACTGAGTTCACTGTGAGCATCTTCAGACTCGGGATGCAGCGAATTCGCGTCCGATGCTCTCTGCCATGTTCAGCAGAACAACCGGAGGGGTTCTTCGAGCCTCCTCCAAGCAGACTTCGCCGTCAAGTGGATCTCGGAAGCGTTCGTGATGGATGAAACCACTGATACCGACCGCCCGAGGTGAAGTTGAAGCGGAGACCGCTCCGATCAACACTCCTTGCGACACCATCCTCCTCGTGGCGTGATTGAGACGTGAACACGCGGGTGTTTATGCCGAGGTGATGATGGCACCGCAGACGATCTTGAGTGATCGCTGGATATTCCAGGTCTCACGTGGCTACCGCACCCTCAATGGAGCTCTTCAACCTGTGGCGTTACCGCACTACGCTCCACCACCAATGCCGGATGATCCGCAGCTGAGCCGAGAGAAAACACGCCACCTTTCATGCTATCCATATTCGATATCATGGCGTCAAATATCCCGCTGGGAACGTTCTGGTCCTTGCGCTGGCGCGAACTGTGAGGCTGGCAAATGATTTTCCAAGAGATTTGAGTGGTATGAAGCTGCTTTTTCATTGCGTTGTAGGCTAGTCCTACATGGTATACTATAGTGGTGGTGGCAGAGGGGTGGAGCTACTGGTACAGGAGGGGCGGGATCGTGGTCTATGCCTTCTTGGCGACCTCGCGCACCTTCTCCACCATCTTGATGGGGGCCGAGAGCCCCAGGTAGCGCACGACCATGATGGGCAGGTTGCCGCCCAGGTCGATGTGCGCGACGACCTTGACCTCGCACTTGTTGGGGTCCGTCGGGTGCGGCGTGACGATGTAGCCTGAGATGAGCATGAGCGCGCGCGTGTATCCGCTGCGGTGTCCGGCGGGGTGGTCGACCGAGCGCGTGGCGATCACGATGCGTCCGTCTGGGAGCTCGCGGTACGTCGTGACGACGCAGAAGTCGCGCGGGGAGGTGAACATGATGCCCTTGCAGCTGGCGAGGCGCACCTCCGTGTTGGCGTCGAGCTTCTCGATGACGCGGACCTCCTTGGTCATGTCGTCGTACTTGGGGACCATGTCGGCGGCCATGAGCACCTGCGCGGCCTTGTGCGCCGACACGTCGAGCGAGCCCGTGGTCTTCATCGTGTACCACTTGCTGCCCTCGACCTCGCCGTAGACGACCGAGATGCCGTTGCTGGACGGGCCTTCAATCCACCCGTGGGGGAGCACGTCGGCGCCAGTGTCGCGCAGCAGGATGCGGTTCACGCTGTCCGTGGCGAACGCGTCCACGGCCGAGCGCACGATCGGCATGGGCGCGGGGATCGTCACGTTCACCACGGCGGCGAGGCGCGCCTCGTCCTCGCCCTCGGGCAGCTTGACGGGCGCGGGGGCGCCGCGCGAGAGCTCGATCGAGCTGTTGAGCACCATGTCGGCTAGTGGCGGGGGGAAAGGAGGAAAGAGAGCGGGGAGCTTGGAAGGTGGCGACCTGTTGGGGAGCGCGCGAATTCGGGAATGAGAGCTGAAGGTGTCGGTTTCCCCTTCCAGGGAAAGGTCGGAAAGGACAGCGAGGTGGTTGTTGACGTCACTGGCGCTACTTATCGCAGAAGGTATGCGGTGTGGGAGGTAATTTGCGACGGTGCGGATGGTAAATCGGCGCAGATCGGGTTTCAGAGGATATACAGACGCTAATTGTGGCCGACGAGAGAATTTTTTTTTTTTTTTTTTTTTTTTTTTGGACGAAGGACAGGTGGTGGCGATCGCAAATTTGGCAATGGTGGCTGCTGGCTGACGGCAGGCGGCGAGCACCGCACGTTTGTGTGGTGGTGCAGACGGTGTAGGCGGCAGTCCGGTTCAGAGCGACTCGAATTGGACAATTTTCAGCCGAGAATCTGCATGCTCTGAACCGGTGCAGCGGGGCTCTGCAAAAAGACCCGCAGCTTCAAGGATACACCGTCCTACGTGTATCTGCCGGGAATGCACCGGCAGCAGTTGCTTCCTATACACATATCTGTTCGCCAGCAGAGCCCCCGCGGGACTGTGTAGCACCACTCCCGCACTGATCTTGCCTCGCAAGGCACCGCAGAGACGCGAAAAAGAGCGAACGGGTGGTGGTGCCGAGTGCTCACCACGCGTATCGCTAAAACCACGCGAGGTTCGCTAAAACCGCGGTGCCGCGTGATCCGCGGGCCGCCAAGCAAGCCAGTCGCAATGCTCCCGCCGGCGTGTCGCGACGGCATGCCTCCCGCTAAAGTGTAAGGTGCGACGCGATGGATACAAAACCACCGTCCACGCGCGACATAGCGCAACCTAATCGGGAATCATCAACCCCGCAATGTTTGCGCTGAACCGAACGCTTTCTGCGACGTCACGCGTGATGACGCGCCTCCAAGATTGCGGTTTACGGTCCGCCATCCCATCCTTCGCTCTCACTATGTGCGTCCCATTGGCTGAAATCCCGCCTTCAAATCCGTTCTTTTCACCCAATCACCGCGCGCAATTGATTACGAGCCATTCCTTCCCGCCCGCAAGAAAACGGGGACATGATGGCGAGCGCGGGCGCTCCTCCCGGCGCTGTCGCGGGCGCGGCGCCTCCAGAGCGCGAGTTCGAGTCGCGCGAGCAGCTGCTGGCGTTCGTGCGCGACTTCACGGTGGCCAATGGCTACGCGTGCGTCATCAGCAAGTCCAACGTGCCGCGCGGGCCAGGTGTGGCTGCGCTGCGACCTTGGGCGGCCGCGAGCGCGCGCCGAGGAGCGAGGACGCGCCCGCGAGTGGGCTGCGCAAGCGCAAGCGCTCGGCGCCACGCACCGAGTGTCCATTCCGCCTCTACGGCCGCCTGCACGCGAGCACGGGCCGCTGGAAGCTGCGCGCGCTCAACCCCGAGCACAACCACGACGTCGCGGGCGATGCGGACGAGATCGCCGCACACCCCATGGCGCGCAGGCTCACGCTCGAGCAGAAGCTGCTCGTGCAGGAGCTCACGGAGCGCGGCGCCAGGCCAGCCACCATCGTCGAGAAGCTGAAGGACCAGTTCCCGGACAAACCCATCAAGGTACAGGACATCTACAACACGCGCAACTTCATCCAGCGAGAGCGCAAGGCAGGACGCGTGCCGTTCGAAAAGCCAGAGGGATGGCAGTCGTCGCTCAGCCCTGTCAAGCCCAAGATCGACTCCCACGGGGGACAGCGATCGGGGACGGCGACCAGCGACCAGGGAGACACCGTCAGCAGCTCCGGCAGCAGCGGAGAAGAAGCGGCGGCGATCCACCTCGACCTCCCGACCTTCCACAGCCGGGAAACCCGGTGCGGCTGTCAGCCAGGAGGCGAGGACGATGCAGGAGCGACTCCGGCTCGCCCTACAGCGCGCGTCGCGCGAGTTCCCGGACTGGGCGGTCCAGCAGCAGAGCTTCTTCTGCTCAGCCTCGAGCATCTGCTGGATGCATGCTCCGACTCGCAGCGGTTGCACCCGAGTGTACAGACTACTACTGCACCGCCAGCAGAGGAAGTGACGCCGTCGCTGATGACACTGGCGCCTCCTGGCGACAGTGAAGCAGACCATGACGATGTACCTGGATCTCTTGGGGTTCCAGGCGTCTCGTTATGATTTCATTCGAGACGCCGATAGCTACCAGGACTTGCATATACAATTGATCGAGTGCGTATCCATGGTAGCATGATGGCTTTCATTTCTTCAGGTGCTTGCGCTTTAGGTTCTCCATCCAGTCGAGCTGATCCAGCTTGACCTGTCCTCTAGTGGCGTGCACAAGCAAACGAGCGCCGCGGGACTCGCTGCTCTCATCGTCGTCTTCATCATTGCCACTGGCAAAGAACGACGTGCGCATGGCCGCGCTCTTGGCGTTGCCCACGTTAATCTTGCCGCTCGCCTGACTGCCAGCGTCCGCCTCGGTAGGCTTGAGCTCGCCCGTGAAGATGGCGTAGTCCTCATCGAGCTGCTCGAGCTCCGACTCCGCAAACTCGCACTTGTCGGACACTGTGACGCTGGTACCGTGCAACTCAACTTCCAGCGGCGCGTTGGGCTGCACTGACACGCTCACATCGCCTCCCACTAGGATGCTGCTGGCTGCGTCGTCGCTCCACGAGTCAAAATGCGCGACGACGCTGCAGTTTTCGCCGCTGTCGTCGATCTCAAGAGCCCCGTTCACGCTGTCGACCTGGATGTGGTCCAAGCCGTCGCTGTTGACACGGAGGTAGCCGTGCACGCTGCCGATCGTCAGCGCTCCGCCTGTCCCCGACGACGCAATGCTGCACGCGGCCGAGTAGATGGCGCCAAAGTCCGACTGGTGCTCTCCCTTGCCGAGCTTTGCAGCGAGCGATCCCGCCATCGCGCGTTTGCACGAGACCGCGTCGCCCACGATCTGCACGTTCTCCCCCTCAACGAGCGACGCCACGGTCACGCTGCCCCTGTTGGCCTTGAGGCTGATGTTGGTTCCTCTGCTCTCACCGCGTTTTTCGTCAGCGCCTGCTCCACCTCCGCGCACTCCACACCTCAACCACCCACCGGAGCTTGTGCACGTCAATGTCCCCCGAGCCGACCGCGACCTTGACGTCGCCCTCGATCTTGTCAAGCAGCCGCACGCTCCCGTTCACCACCGACACCGACAGGTCCAGCATGTGCGGCAGCGTCAGCTCGACCTCGACGCGCTCTCCGCCGCCCTCCACCGCCGTCACGCGCAGCGCCGTCACCGCGCCGCTCGCGTCCGCCTGCTCCTCCGCCACGGCGAACAGCGCGCGCGCGTCGCCGCCGGCCACGCGGAGGCAAAAGTCGCGCGGAGACAGCGCCGGCGCCACGCGCACGCTCGTCTCGCGCGCGCCGCCGGCCTGGAAGAGCAGCCGCCCGCGCGGCGCCAGGCGCTCGAGCGACACGCTCACCTCGTCGCTCAGCCAGCGCCGCTGCAGCCGCGGCGCCACCCGCGCCGCCCTCGCTGCATGCCGCTTGCTCCACATGCTGCAGTGGCGTGGCTCGGCGGCGATCCGGTTGCTAACGCTATCGCTTCGCAGCGGTTAAATGTTCATTACAACCCTGATTATGCAACTTGATGCTTTTTTTGCAGGGATCTGGGAGGGAAAGTTGCTCAATAGGGGTGGTTGGCCACTAGCGCTGCGCGCCAACCTTCCTTGGAGGCCAAAGGGGGGAAAGCTCGGCAAGCAGCGCCTCCACCTCGACGCCCAGCGACCGACCGCCAGCCTACTAGCCATGCGGCCGATCCTGCTCAAGGGCCACTCGCGGTCGCTGACCATGGTCAAGTACAACCGCGACGGCGACCTGCTCTTCTCGTGCGCCAAGGACCACCAGCCCAACGTGTGGTACAGCGACTCGGGCGAGCGCGTCGGCACGTACGTGGGCCACCAGGGCGCCGTCTGGGCCTGCGACGTGTCCTACCACTCGGAGCGCCTGCTCACGGCCGCCGCCGACTCGTCCGTCAAGCTTTGGGACGTCCAGACGGGCGAGGAGCTATTCTCCTTCCCGCACACGGGACCCGCGCGCTGTGTCAACTTCAGCACGGGCGACAAGTTCTTCGTCTCGGTCGCCGGACAAGTTCTCCGACAACCCGGCTACCGTCTTCGTCTACGAGCTGGCCTGACGACCTGGCCGACCGTGCGTCGCGCGCTTCTTGATTTGACGATTCATGCAGTGGCCTCACGACACTTGTTTCGTCGACCTACAGAGAAGAAGGACCCGATCCTCGCCATCACCGAGACCGGACACGAGGGACGCATCACGGGCGCCTACTGGATGCCACTCAACAAGGCCATCATGACCACGGGCGGTGACGGCACCATCAAGCTCTTCGACCCACAGGTGGAGATTCGTGTTGTGGTTCTAGCATGGAGACTAGATTTTTTTTACTGATGTGTTGATGAACGAACAATGCAGACGGGCAAGCTGCTCGAGTCGCACCAGATCCACTCGGGTGAAATCACCAACGTGAGCTTCAACAAGACCAAGACGCTCGCCATCACGTCGTCCAAGGACAACACGGCCAAGCTGCTCGACGTCGAGACGCTCAAGGTGCTCAAGGTCTATGAGACCGATCGTCCGGTCAACTCGGCCGCCATCTCGCCCATCAAGGAGCACGTCGTGCTCGGCGGTGGCCAGGAGGCCATGAGCGTGACCACCACCTCGGGCCGCGTCGGCAAGTTCGAGGCCCGCTTCTTCCACATGGTTTTCCAGGAGGAGTTCGCGCGCGTCAAGGGCCACTTCGGTCCCATCAACACGATCTCGTTCCACCCGGACGGCAAGAGCTACGCCAGTGGCGCCGAGGACGGCTACATCCGGCTGCACCACTTCGACCAGGACTACTTTAAGAAATAGACCGACCGGCAGGAGCGAGTGACCGCGGCCGATCCAGTGCTGGCAGGCCTCGATGGCGAGCGGCAGGTGGATGGAGAATTCGTTTGTACGCGGTAGAAGGTTAGTTGCTTGTAATCTGACTGCGCCACTTGCGGGCGGGCAAGTAATGGAACGGAGTGGCATGGCGAGACCGATCGGGGCTCTGTTTGTGTGATGATTTATGATGTATCAATAAATTGCTAGCACTCGCCTTCGGCTCGCGGGTATGGCCGTGGTAAACCCGGCATCCTACGATAAAAGACGATGACTGGGAATGGAACCCAGTGAAAATGCAACAATGCCTGAGTATACAGTGCTATCTGCGGGCAACGCAAAATGTTGAACGATGCGAGTATTTTGCGAGGGAGGAATCGACCGACGAGTAGCAGCAGCACGTCCTGAGCTCGGTACAAGTGGTTTCCATGGCTGAGGTATCCTGCTAGCAGAATAGCCTCGACACTCGAGCACCTGCGATCTTCGTTCGTTGTGTACGCAAAATCACCACAGTCGGTGAAGAGATCCAGGAACGAGGCGCCGAGGCAAACTCGCTCAAAGCTCGTGAGCTGGTCGTTTGATTCAACAGGTGGAGTCGTTTCAGGATCTTTATACTTGGTCATCGAAAACGTGCGTGAAGCTGGTTTGGGTATGATCTTGACGACCACATTCACTGGTGGGCTACCAACCCCTCCGATCTTTTCGATGATAGCTGCCAGTATCATGGTGAAGATACCTAAAATCGTCGTGAACACACCGACCACGATTGCGAGATTCACCGTAAACACCATGCACGAATCACTCAAGTTGCACGTCTGTCGCCCTCGGAGAGTAGTTTTACGCAATAACTCACCGTTCAAGTTCAGGATGAAGATGAGTGGCTTGCGATAGGTACCGGCAAACAGAAGAGTTGCCACCGAAACGAGGATTAGTAGCTGAATAATCTCCCAGGTCAGTCGATAGTGTCGCTCAAGCCTCGGAGGAGCTCGCATCCTGCCCTTGAGTAAGTTGATGAAAGCGTATGAAAACACAAACACGCTGAGAGTCAAATTTGCGAGAGATTCGATGCTCAATGTGCCTGTGATGAGTCCCAGATAGTAAGAATCCGAGTTGTAGGCGAGATGGTACGTCACTTGGGCCAGGTACACAACCTGCATGTTACCATTCTGGCAACGGAATGCCCAGATCTGCGTCAGCAACACCGATCGACGATGCGACATGGTCTGGTACAAGCTAATGAACCCCATGACCAAGAGCTGAGCTGTCACGATTGCTGGCAGTACACTCAAGGGAACCGAGTCAGTGTATCGTTGCCGAAACGAGTTGACAACCATCGCGTAGCGATCCGGCTTGGTGTAGTCGCGGATCGTCAGAAACTCCCATCTCGAATTATAGACGTTGTGCACGCATACGGCATCCTGGCCCGTCGAACACACGGGGACGTCGTCGGGAATCTGCAGCATGAGTCCGTAGTGGGTCGCCCAATGAACCACAATCTCGCATCCTTCTTCAATGTATACTCCCGTGGTGTTGACAACTCGGACGCGGCAGGCTCCGTAGTATGCGTGGAACAGCGGCTGACTGACACGTTTGACACCATTGATGGCATTCTTGATGGCGTAGTCTCGCGAGGCTTCTGGTAGACTGCTTCGAAAACTGTAGGGAAAGATTTTGGCGGCTGCCGGTACATTTGCAACAAGATCGACGCCATTAGTCTCAAGAGCGATCTTCTCACCGATGATGCCGTCGTTGAAGGCTTCTGGTCGACACTCGGTATCTTCTGGCGAGATGGTGAAGTCTGGTGCTGGGATGTATGAGTAGTTTCCGCCGCTGACTGTCGATAGGAATGCGAACATGCGGGTCTTGGACTCGAGTGCCCATCTTGTTTTGCACACTGTAGTCGCGGGATCTGCGGCTAGTGTGACTTCTTTCATGACCTGTGGACCGACCGAGAGATTTAGCATGTAGACGGTGTCTAGGACTTCTTGTGGTGTGCCAACGACAGCAAGAAGCTGCGATCCCCACTCGTTGATTCCCGCGAGACAGTCAGACGCGTTGTTGTTCTCGATGGAGTCAGCGAGTGCTAGCGCTTCGGCACTGAGTTGTTGGACGTCGGTAGAATCGGTGACGAACATGTCTTGGTACGGTGGTTTGCTCATGAGAGCGATGTGATGAAAATGCGATAACAAGAGGAATGTTCGCTCGCACCCAAGCCCGCATCCGGTGCATCCGCCGCGCATGATAGGGTCTTCCTTGACAAAGTCGAAGAAGCTGTCATCTTGCACGAGGAACGCCTTGCCATTGGAGAGATAATTGGTGGCGAGCAGGAACGCGATGAATGCTATTGGAGCGATCACAATCCGACCAAGCAGCGCAAGTGTCGCTCCAATCACTGCCACGCCGTGACGTTTATTCCCAATTGATCCAGACATGACGCGAGACGACATGGATCTGAGCTTTATGGCGCTGGTATCACGAGAAGGTTGTGGCATGGCTCAGCTTGTTGCGATGGTTCCAGGGAGCCTGCCTCCGGGTGCTCTGGTTCAAGACGTGATATTGTCGAACTTGACTTGGTGACGTCGATCCGAAAATGGACAAAAAAGACTCGATCACGAAGGTGCGTCAAGGGTTTTTTTTTGCTCGTGCTCACCGCTGCTTCTTGTCGTCGACAGTCCGAAAATGGACACAGTTGTTCGGATTGAATTAGATGCACTCCGTCCGTAAATGGATCGCGGTGTGGCTGTCCCCCAGAGTGAAACACTGTTCTGATGCAGCAAGTCCGATAAGACGCTGGAGGATATATCGTAGAAGTTGGCTGACCAGCTCTGCACGACTTCAATCACGTAAGCTCGTCTCATTGAGTCATCGACAGGCATGAATGAGCGCACTGGTCGGTCAGTCGTGGAGGAGGAAACACGGGTCAAGATCATGTTGCTGATCGCGATTTCTTGTCGTGAATGCAACAAAAACTGATCAGCCACAATTCCAATCCGACTCACGAAGTGGAAATGCTTCTCGTCCTTGCACTTTTAGCTCACGCCTTGGCGAGAATCTGACCGAGATTCTGTCAGTTGGTTGCCGTCAGCAATCGCCCACAAGCAAGTCAATAGCAACATGAACTGCATGCAGACTTCATACTGTAACACCGTGCTTCAATTATCAAGTCGAAATAGTGACCTCACCTATCGCAGTCCAGTGAAGCTGAGACCGTCGTCATGGCGCCGCCTGCTGTCTACTTCTACGACGGGAGCTCGACGGAGAGCGAGCTGTACGACGACGAGGACGAGAATGAGCAGGCGGACGCAGTCGAGGCGACGGCGAGGCCGACGGACGCCAAGAGCGAGTCTCTGTCTGTTCCTGAGCCCAAGCAGGAGGCTCTCGAGCCACGAAATCGTCCGCCAGCTCCATCGGTAGTTGCAGCTCCGCTCGCACTCGCCACTGCGACGCACAACGTGCTCGACCTGCTCTCCATCTCTGCTGCAACGGTGGAGGCAGAGTCGTCGACGCCAGTCGAGCCCTTGGCGACGCAACTGCCGCCTGTGAATGCAAACTTGGGCTTCGAGGATGGAGGTTACTCAAAGCCGTCGACAAGTAGCGATGGTAACGAGATGGAGACCAACGAGGCTGAGAAGCCACAGCTGCCACAATCTAAGGATGAGCCAGCGACTTCAATGTCGACACCAGGGCATTGCTCAGGGTCACAGCGAGATGCACCACAATCAGACAGCCACGGGAGTCGACGAATGTTCGTGCCCAAGCTCGCTGCTCGCCCGCAGCCCAAGCCTCCAAGTGCAGCACCGAGCTCGACTCCAACGATGCATCCAGCGATGGCGATTATGGGCAGGTGTACGCTGTGCTGCCTGCCGATTGAGCTGTCGACACCAGAGCTGCAGCGTATCACGGGCAAGATGCGTTGCTCGTGCTGCAAGCGCGCCGTGCCCGCTTCATTCTACTCACCAAACCAAGCCACCAGGGGGCCAATTAAGCGGTGCAAAGGCTGTGCGGGCAATTTCGGATCGCCCTCCGAGGAGGAAGTCTGGCAGGGTGCTCGGCGGTGGAGAAAAGAAAACGCCATGGCGATCAACAAATTCTATCAAGAGCAGCGTGCAAATGAGCAGAAGGCGGTTCGAGCTAGTAGCTCCGCTCGATCCACGAGAGCTGCAGCTACAGTTGCTGTTGGAAACATTCATACAGAAGCAATAGCCTTGCGTGCCGCTGATGAGAAGTGCAGGACAGAAGCAAAGCGCGCACAAGACGAAAAAGTCCGTTACTTCCGCGCTAGCGTCGCTCGCTATCGATCTTCCGTTGGTGCACTTGCACGGAAGCGTGCACAAGCAACGCCAGCGGGGATGACACGCTCCGAGTACATGGCGGAGCTGGCGAAGGAAGAGGCAGCTCTCGGTCAAAAAGCAGCGTACCTGAAGAAGCAGAACAAGCAGCTCTTTATGGAGCTCATGAAGCATAAAGTGGATGCCAACAACACGAGTCGAGGCAACCCACAACGCAAGCGTGAGAGTACTGCACATTCGTTCGACCCCTCGCTCAAAAGGTTCAAGACAGACAAGCAGGATCCAAGCACAGCAACAAAACGAGAGCATGTGGTCAACCCGCCTCAGCACCATGCAATTTGAACACCAATGGTTTTGCGTGCATTGAGTTTCATGGAATCCTGACATCATCTGGGCTCCAACTCGCTGACGCCTTTGGAAAACCCAGAGCAAAGTTCCGCGCACGAAGGAATCACGGATGGCGCGCACTGCCTTTGGTCGTGCTGTTCGTGTCTACACTGCTTGTGAGGGCAATACATTTGCGAGGGCAGTCACAGCATGTTACTGCTGTCCTCGTCGCTGTGAAGAGGATCTGATGACGCCCGCTAGGGTGCGCCATGGCGAGTCTACTCGAGTATTGCTGACCAATATCGAGTCTGGTCAAAGTGAGCTGATTGCCTGCATCAGAGATGATACGAACACACGCTGAGAGCTGGTCGAATTGGAGTTAGCCATGTCAACGATGTGCTTGATTGTGGAGAAGTATCGTTGCGACCAAAGGCTTCTCCATCCTTATGGTGTATGGCCACCTGCGCAGCAGTACAGCGTCGAGTCTAGCTTTAGGGATTCTTTTGAACGTGCTCCACCAAACCAAGTGTTGTGTGGCCTCGCGTTAACCGTTCATACTGGTAATGTCGTTGCCAATGAGAACGATTATTTTCTAGCTCGGCAAAGTGAGCCTCGTGGAGATTGGCATCCTCGCGCGCACAAAGCCACAATCGGTGTTTGTGCTGGTTGAGCCGTATGAGATTGCAAACGTTTTCGTCAATGATAATCAAATCGTGTCGTGTTATGCTGTTTCTTTATGTCTACTGCATTGCAGGATGAAAGTCCTCATGGATAATGACGCGCCTCGACCTTCTTGGTGTTCGCGCATATCCTAGAGTCTCAATCCTAGCGAATGAAAGTAAACGCACTGATCTGGCCGCTCTGGTAGCGCGACGCATTTCCCGATGTGGTTATCGCCGGCGCTGCCGGCGGATTCATCGTTGATGACGGCTTGAAGACCTCACCACTACCCCACGACGTTGGCTGCTGGAAGGGCATGAGGTTGGAAGGTTCGGCGGGACGAGAATTCATGGAGCGGCGGCGCCACGAAGCCATCGCAGCACGTGCAATCTTCGGGCTGATTTGCTGGAAGCCATTGCCGCTTGACGCTTTGTCCATAGCGACAGCTGTGTTGACCTTCATCGTGGGCTTTGCCGGGCTCTTCTTGACTGACACACCCGCGAGCTTTTTGGTCACGCTCGAGACCTTCTGCTGGTCACCCACAACCTTTTTCGTAGCAGACAAGACCTGGTGGTGGCGGATGTGAGGCTTTGATGGAGACGGCTCACGAGGAATCAGCATCGGGTCTGCTCCACCCGACCCGATGAGCGACATGAGCTTGCGTGCACTCTCGCGAACGGTGTTGTTCCGATCAGCGGTGCGCAGTCCATCGAGATGACGCATCAAGTGGGTGTCGGCTCGGATCGACGGCAGGAAACGAGCTGCGAGCGGCTTGGACTCTACCAGCAGCTGCATCACAACCAGCACCTTGGCTCGCACCTGCCAGCAGGTCTCAGCATTCGGGTGCTGAAGCCGCGCGACTAACGCTGCTGCAAGGCGGGGAGCTTCAAGGCGGGGAGCGTATGCCAACAAATGCTGAAGCCCATCAGCGTCTGGCATTCCTTGGATCCCACCCGGGGGAGTGCTCAACGCCACGAGTTTTCCTTCCAGTCCAAGATCCGCGCTGCTACCATCAGCGCCGTAGTCGTAGCTGTTCGAGGAAAGAAAATCTCAGTCAGAAAGAGACCACGATCAGCTTCTGAACTAGAAAGAAACGTACTCCGCAAGCTCGTCGTCGGGGCTCAAGCCCGACCAGTTCTTGCGTTGTGGAGACGGCTCTTCCGTCGTGCTCACAGGGCGAATATCACCATCATCCGCAGTGATTTCTTCATCCAGCAGTGCACATCGCTTGTCCGGCGAGAAGTCTTGGTAGTCCCAGTCCTCACTGCCGAGAGAAGACAGCGATCTCAGCGGAGAGTACACGAATTAATTGACAACAGCCTCAGAACATACATCGCTTGCTCGACCTGGTGCTTGTACTTCTCGCGGAGCTCATCAAAAAACTGCATCGCGTTCTCCATCTTTCGCTCCGAAGCAATAGCTACGTCGACTCTGACCGGCAAATTCCGAGATGAGCTTATTGCTTCTCATTGAAAACCACTGTCCCTCAAACCCACAGGGAACCAGTAGTAGAAGCCGAGGAGGTCGCGGCTCTTTCAACTTGACAATCTTGAGATGATTGCGGATAAGGTTCTGGATACTGGTCGTCTTCGGAATCTCGCGAGGCTCAGACGCTGCTGCAAGTTCAAATTTGGACCTTCTCGAGATATTTTTGCGACGCCTTGGTGGAGGACCCATCGGACGCAATTAAGCTTAGTTTTGCGAGCGAGGAACGACACTGCATGTGGCTCGTCTAAATAGCGCGTAAAACGCTGAGTCCTTGCCGAGTTTCTCACGTCTTGAGTGCAAGTTTTTCGCTTTGAAGACTTCCTACAATGTCGCTGTCGATACACCCCGACCACAATGCACCAAACTCACAGGATATCTCGCCGCCTCCGCGTAAAGTTGGCGTTCGGCTTGACTTGCTTGGAGCAATTCTTGCCATCAGCGGTCGGGTTATAATCGCGCCGCTTTTGCTTCTAGCTTTCGTAACGCAAACAAACTACCTCACAAGCGGGAAGACTTTCCTCGTGCAAGATGACAGCTTCTTCGACTTTGTCAAGGAAGACCCCATCATGCGTGGCGGATGCACCGGATGCGGACTTGGGTGCGAGCGAACATTCCTCCTGTTATCCCATTTCCATCACATCGCTCTCATGAGCAAGCCACCATACCAAGACATGTTCGTCACCGATTCAACCGACGTCCAACAACTCAGTGCCGAAGCGCTAGCACTCGCTGACTCCATCGAGAACAACAACGCGTCCGACTGTCTCGCGGGAATCAACGAGTGGGGATCGCAGCTTCTTGCTGTCATTGGCACACCACAAGAAGTCCTAGACACCGTCTACATGCTGAATCTCTCAGTCGGTCCACAGGTCATGAAAGAAGTCACACTAGCTGCAGATCCCGCGACTTCAGTGTGCAAAACTAGATGGGCACTCGAGTCCAAGACCCGCATGTTCGCATTCCTATCGACAGTCAGCGGCGGAAACTACTCATACATCCCAGCACCAGACTTCACCATCTCGCCAGAAGATACCGAGTGTCGACCAGAAGCCTCCAACGACGGCATCATCGGTGAGAAGCTCGCTCTTGAGACTAATGGCGTCGATCTTGTTGCAAATGTACCAGCCGCCGCCAAAATCTTTCCCTACAGCTTTCGGAGCAGTCTACCAGAAGCCTCGCGAGACTACGCCATCAAGAATGCCATCAATGGTGTCAAACGTGTCAGTCAGCCGCTGTTCCACGCATACTACGGAGCCTGCCGCGTCCGAGTTGTCAACACCACGGGAGTATACATTGAAGAAGGATGCGAGATTGTGGTTCACTGGGCGACCCACTACGGACTCATGCTGCAGATTCCCGACGACGTACCCGTGTGCTCGACGGGCCAGGATGCCGTATGCGTGCACAACGTCTATAATTCGAGATGGGAGTTCCTGACGATCCGCGACTACACCAAGCCGGATCGCTACGCGATGGTTGTCAACTCGTTTCGGCAGCGATACACCGACTCGGTGCCTGTCAGCCGTCTTCCAGGAGGAGTTGTGCTACAAATGCTGGTCATGGGCATCGTCGGGCTCTATCAGATCATGTCGCATCGTCGATCCGTGTTGTTAACGCAGATCTGGGCGTACCGATGCCAGAACGGCGCCATGCAGGTTGCGTACCTGGCACAAGTGACGTACCATCTCGCCTACAACTCGGACTCTTACTTTTTGGGCCTCACAACGGGAACTCTCACTGTCGAGTCACTTGCCAACCTAGTCTTCTGCTTTTACGTATTCTCATACTGCTCAATCAACTTGGCGAAGGCGCGGTCTGGCGACCAGCGGCTTGATCGGCACTTCCGACTTACATGGGAGGCCATGCAGCCTTTGATTATTGGCGCCGTAGGATTGCTACTGTACCAGTCATATCGAACGCCGCTGACATTTGTTCTTGATCTGAATGGAGATCTCTTGAGAAAGACAACAGCACGCGGACGGGCGATTTGCAACTTGAGCGACTCGTGCATTACCTACACCAACAACTTGGCAATCATTGTCGCGGTGGCGTCGACCGGTCTTGGATTATTTGCAATGATGGCTGGAATCTGCATGCGACGATTTGGCAACGCCAGTCAAATTGCTGTTGCTGTGGTGACTATCCGCGCTCGCAAGTCTTCCGTGACGCGAATTGGACCTATGGCAAAAGCAAAATTGGCGTCCGAAAAATCTGCGCTGACTTCAATTCTCCCTGTGACCGATGGATTCGTCGCCCGCGTGCCTGCCGCGCCTCGAGTAGCATTGTTGCACCCAGCAAACAACGGTGAGCTGGATGAAGACCGGGTTACTGAGTTCAAACCTTCGGAAGCTCCAGCGTCACACGCTGATGGACCCGAGTTGGTTCCTGCCGACCACCTTACAAGTTTTGAGCGCCACTGCCTCGGAAATCCATTCGAGCGGCTGTTTTACTACTGCGGAGACATTGCGTACGTCACGCACAAGGGCCGACGGTGCACGAGTGTCGAGGCCATCCTGCTCACGGGCTTCCTATTCTATGGCGAGCACGTATACCGTGCTCAAGCCATCGTGCTCCTGATCTTGGGTCGCTGGATGCCCTACCAACTCCTCCAGACATTCAACATGCTTTTCACGCGGTGGAGAATCGACGTCGAGCGCGGGCAGCTGGATCCGGGCATATCGTGTCCGTGGCACTTGGCGTGCGACCAGCCTCGACACCTCGTGCAGGCGTTCCCTCTTGCATGAGAAAGTAGACGACGAGGAAGACGCAGACGCGCCGAGTGTTTAAGACTAAAAGATGCGTTTACTTGATTGCGTTAGGCTCACGAGACACCACCATGCATGCTAGCTACCGCAAGGCTTCGTCCTTGACGCACAGCCTTCACAACTGGAGATCGTCCGTCCGTCTAAGGCGAGCAGCGAGACGGCTTACTTGTTAGCGAAGGCAATGCCCTTATTGATCTGCTTCTCCAGGTCGACGATCATCTCGTCGAAGTTCTTCTGCTCGACGGCCGAGAGCTCACCGAACGAGTGCACCTCCTCGACACCGTTGGGGCCGAGCGTCACGGGCGTGGAGAAGAAGGGGAGCTTGGTCACGTTGTTCTGCGTGAACGAGCACTCGACGACGTTCTTCTCGCCGGCCATGGCGTCGAGCAGGCGCAGCGCGAAGCGCGCACCGGCGTAGGCCATGGAGAGCGTGGCGGATCCTGCGCCGTCCTTGGCCTTGACGACCTCGTCACCGCCGAACTGGATGCGGTGCGTGAGAGCGGCGATCTGCTCGTCCGTGAACTTGGCGTCCTTGAGCTGGGAGAGCAGCGGCAGGATGGTGGTGCCGGCGTGTCCGCCGATGACCGTGACGTTGGTGGTGCGCGGGTTCCATCCCTGGCTCTCTGCGACGAATCCGTTGGCGCGCACGACGTCGAGCGTGGTGACGCCAAAGAGGCGCTTGGGGTCGTAGACGCCGGCCTTCTTGAACGTCTCGGCGACGATGGGCACGGTCGAGTTGACGGGGTTCGAGATGATGAGCATCATGGCCTCAGGGCAGGCCTTGGCGGCGGCCGTGGCGAGCGACTGCACGATGCTGGCGTTCGTGTTGAAGAGGTCGTCGCGCGTCATGCCGGGCTTGCGGGGCACGCCGGCGGGGATGACGACCACGTCGGCGTCCTTGAGCGCGTCGTGGGCCGAGTCCATGCCCACGTGGCCCGTCACCTTGGCGCGCGTGTTGATGTGGCCCAGGTCGGCAGCCACGCCAGGCGTGTTGACCACGTCGAAGAGGCTCAGGTGCGAAATGTGCTCGCTGTCCTTGAGCAGCAGCGACAGCGGCTGGCCGATGCCACCGGCCGCGCCGAGCACCGCCACCTTCTTGCCGGCGGCCGCCGAGCTGAACGCGCGGCCGAGCGTCGCCGAGCTGATTGCCACGCGAGTGAACATGTTGATACGAGTGGAAGAGAAGGAGGAGCTGGAGCTGGAGCTGGAGCTGGAGGAGGGCGAGGCTTGAGCTGGAGCTGGCGGATTCCAGAGTGACGGAGGGAGCTGCTGGGGTGGGCGGCGCTTTATGGCCGCACGCGTTCGAGCGACCTTCGCGCGACATGAGGATGTGGAGGAGGGATTTTGGCCAATGAGGAGGGAGGAGGAGTTTTTTTGCCAATCGTAATCGTGTTAAACGCAAGATTTCGACCTATCAGAAGAGACGGAATGGAGCATTCCGGTTTTGGATATTGGCGCGTCACAGCGATGATGGATGACGCCGATCTATGGAAACCATTTGGGTGGTTCAGAACCTGCATGAATAAATAATTTAGAAAAACAGATGGGAGTGGTGATGGATACATTACACTATCACACTGCGATCAGACAACTACCTATGATAAGTGATGCGCTTGATGCTGCGCTGTTGCGCAGCCGACACTGCTGTCTGGCGAATTGCAGCGCGGTCTCCGCCACGTCAGTGCGCCCGCCACACGCAGCGCAGCCGAAGCAGAAATTGCTCTGCTTCTCCATTGCTCTCTTTCATCCCGGCCTGCTCACCCTTGAACACCATGCAATCGATCTTGAAGGGGAGCGAGCGGCTCAAGATAGCATGCGAAACGGATGGACAATTCAGACTCATTCCACCCGAACTGCACAAGAAGTCTCGACGCCATTGCAGCGACGCGATGGGAGCTGTCGTGTCAGCGCCTGTCGATGAATTGCCGCTTGCGGTCGCGGCGGTGGCCGAGATCACGCAGTGTACGGACTTCGACGGATGAAGCGCTGGAGGTGGAGGAGTTGACACGTTTGCAGTCGACCTGGGGCAGCTGCGGACGCTGCGAGCCGTTTGCCACGGCGGAGAAGTATGCTACCTCTCTGAAGGCCAAAACGGGGTCTCTGAGGAGCAGGAGCGTGCGGTTGACGCTCACGTTGACTTGGAGCACCCAGCCGATCTGACGTGGGCGGCGTTCTTGCGTGCACTGGATGCGGCTAACTTCTCGGCTCCGGACCGAGCTATCCTTGAGCGCATGTTCACGCTCATGGATAGAACAGGAGATGACGTGGTTTCTTGTCGCGAGTTGCTGGTCGGTGCTTGCTTGTTGCTGCAAGGCGATTTGGCCGACAAGCTCCAAGGTCCGTGACAGAGCAGCACGAAAAGGTAATGACGACAGTTTGGCTGATTCTCATTGTTTGCAGCCGCAGTTGAGATCCATCGTATTAGTGTGAGCGATGAACGCGCGCGTCGAGCAAGCTTTGCAGCAGCTAACCTAGGCCTTTGTCCCTCTCACGAAGCGCTAGTGTTTGTGCTGTCGACTTTCGCGATGGTCGCGAGTTTCTTCGGAGATCCGTTGATGAAGAAGACCGAGATCGTCAAGCTCGTGAGCGAGGTTCTTTCGAATGATCCGCATGAGTCGTTAGACTTGTTAATTTCTCGCCTCGCGCACCACCCCACACTAGAGCGATACATTCACCAACTCGAAGTCGGGCCTGACCACCATGAATGATGCCACTCGTGATTGCCATGTCGAGACCTTTTTCCATATTAGCCTATATAATTCATAGGATTTGAACGCCACACGAACGCCACCGCTGTTACCTCCTTCCATGCGCATACTTGAGTCTGCGCCGCATCATTTCAGATCTACTTGGGGACTTGCGAGCTGCTCTCTCAAGAACCTCTCGCTCCCACTCACTTGGGTCAATTACCACGGGTTTCTCCCTGGCGTTCACCACCAATATTGCGTCCTCTTTAGCAAACGCCTCCTCCTGCTGGAATTGCTGATTCGCAATTGGACCTTGATCCCAATGATGTCCACCATGCTTCAGTTTGTCCGGTCGATAAGCAGTCGGTGATGGCGCTGTATGAAGACGCCCGCATTCGAATTCACGTGTCGAGATATTTGAATCAGCTCGATGAGGCGAGGTATACGAACGAGGTCGATCTTCACTAACTCCATCTCGTCCATCTAGTGGCTCTAGCCGCCGTCGACCAGGATCCGAGTCCAATCTTGGATGATGCATTTGAAGTCCTTCAATAGCCGCATCAGATAGAGTACGACCATCTGAGATGGAGCTCTCGTGACGCTGGAGCTTTGGTTGGTGAGATCTCAGGGGTGAAAGCACTACTGGTGTGCCAGGCATCGTGTACACAGGTGATCCTCCTCTCTTGGATATTGCGGTGACCAAAAGTGAAGGACTCAGCGGTGGTGAATCATGCAAAGCATCACCAACAAAGTCATTGCGAGCAGTTGGTAGAGCAGGAACTGAGGCAGAGTTATACAATGAATGAGAGCTTGTAGAGTAGTGATGTAAGCGCTGGGTGGGTCCGCCGACTTGAGAAATCGAGAGTGGAGGAGAGGTCACAGCCCCCGAATTCGAATTCTCGCTGGTACCTTGTCTCCGTCTGTTTGGTGTTGATGCATCTCCTCGCTTGCGGCGTGAGCTAGTGATCAGCGATATATCGTCTTGCTCGTTGACGTCACTACGAGCAATGGGGCCACTACGCAGTTTTCTAAGCTCATCTTCAGTATCACTGTCTGATGTCTCCCAAGGAGATAGTGATAGATCGTCTCCTTTGCTCGGAGTTTGTAGTACGACACGTTTCTTGGGTTTGGTAACTCGAGTCTCGCCGCGTACCTTTGAAGGCACTGCGGCATGCCGTTGGTGGTATCCCGCCACCTGACCTTTACTGATGCTAAACCAAAGTGGTGTTGATTCTTGCTCCTGGGCAGATGAACCTCGAGCGTCGGGAGATATATCTCGAGGACCAACACCTCGATGTCTATTTGGCTCAGTTTCTGCACGTCCTGGGAACTGATAACTTGTCATTGTGTAGCTGCCTGAAAAGTCTGGAGAGCCATTTGCAGTTATTGAATCAACCTTGTCGGCGCTTGGATACTGCGGCTCAGGTAAAATGTTCCTCTTAGGAAGGTGAGAAACCGAGTCCGCACTTGACGACGAAGTAGGAGAGAATGCGATGTACTCTACGACTTGTGATTGTTGTACTTCTGGTCGATTTGTACTGGAAGGTGTGGTAGTGGGTACGGAGGCTACGTTCCAGGATTTTATGGTGTAGTGCTCAGTTGTTCGCTCAATCGTATCATAGTGTAGTTGCTGCGCCTCTCCGGCATTTGTCGCGTGATGAGGCGCCTTAGTCACTGATGCCGCGGGTGGTGCAGCTCTCGCTCGAGAAATTGTTGGTGGCTCAACCCCCGATACGAAGACCTGATTTCCGGATGAATGATCGGCCCCTGAGTTGCTTAGTTGCCCCTCAGTAGCATACCCTAGGGTTTCGTTGTCTGGATACAAAAAACTGTCGTCACTTCGGCGCTGCTGACTGTTTGAAAACGCAGCAGGGACGCGCTTAGGATTGCTATTCACGCTTGCATGAGCTGCCACGACCAATTCGTCGTTCTCATTCTTGTGAAGTAGGCTTTGATTTGAGACAAGCCTGGTGTAGACATTTGATCCCAAGTTAACCATTTCATCTTGCGTTGGTGCCGAAGATGGTGGGTCATTTCGTCGCCGAGGCCCCGTAATAAACATGGAGCTTTCGCTGGTACCTGCACTTTTGCTTGACACCGCTTCCTCTTCAAATCGAACTCCATTGTTGACACTTGGATTCGGTTGTCGACGCAAAGCAGCCGCGGTCCTTGCCAATTTGCTTGCTACAGCAGCTTGCGCAGACCTTGCCGTTTTGGTTGCTGCTGTAGCTTGTGCAGGTTTATCACGAGATAGATTTTCATGAAGCGGCATGGGAGAAGGAGTTAATGTTTTCTTGGCATGACCTACAGATACTCCATCGTTTGCTGAAAGCACCATCGTCAGTGTGTTCTTTCCTCCTGTGGTAAAACTATCGTTCGGCGATGCATTCGATCGTTGTGCTGGTGGTGGATTCTTGGATTGCGTGCTATGCTGGAGGGGAGTTGCTGCATGTAAAACAGTAGAGACCGCGTGACGACCCGCACCAGATAACGGACGACCAATAGTGCTTGTTGTTGGCATCGGGTTCACGCTCGCGGATGGCTCGGATGGTCGCGGGTTTAGCATTCGGGCGATATCGGCCATATCCGTAACGGAGTGTAGCACACTCGATGAGGTTTCACCAGCCGAAGAAGGTGTCGACGGATAAACAATGTGTCGATACTCACTCGGCATACTAGAAAATGGTTCGTTGCCCTCCTTGACGGCTGAGAGACTGTCCCTATGTGAAGTTAGGATCGATTGAAAACCATTTGTCTGCGCTTTCATCGCAGAAGGGGACGGTCCCGACGAGACGATACTCTCCAGTCCATTCTCACCAAAGCGCACGGTATTGAGGACACTTGGTCGCCTTTCCTGACGGACTCCCTGAGGTGGAACGGTAGGAGTTTGTGTAGGAGGTTGTTGCCTTGACCCTTGCGGACTTGGACGTAGAGCAGCGAGTGCCACTGTTTTGTTCAGGACGCTTCGAGCGACGGTGGGTGGTGGAGGCTTGTTGACCTGTAGGGACTTGGCCAGCAAAAATGGAGCATTGACCACCGGTTTCATTGTCTTCTCTTCCTTTTCTTCTTCTTCATCGTCGTCCTCGTCTTCTTCTTCCGACTCGGATTCAGATTCGGACTCGGACTCGGATGACTCGTCATCAATGCCCTTGACTTGCTTCATCGGACGCATGACACGCGATTTTCCCTTAGGTCGCCTTGTGCTCACTCTCCGGAGCAGTGTCTCGAGGAACTCAACATATTCCTCGACGTCGATTGTGTCGCACCACAGGTCGGCCAGCTCAAATACGGCGTCAAAGAAGTTGGCAAAGCTCATGACCTCCTCGCCTCTCGAGTCACGTTGCCAGTCCTGTTCGATCGTCTTTTCGAGTCGGCGAGCTCGCTTGGGCCGTCTAGCTGTTCCAGATGTGCTCTCTGCTTCTAGACACATCCCAATGCGCCGGAAGAGCGCCGTGTACGCGCGCTGGTCGATGCAACCTAGCTCGTCTCGCGGCATCTCGATCTGCCAGATAGCTCGCACAGCTTCAAGCACGTTGGGGCTATTGCGTAGACTAAAGCGCAGTGCCAGCGCCTCGGGCGTGTAGTTCATGAGCTCCTGCGCGTCTCGCTCGCCTGCCGCGCGCTTGTACAGGTCCTCTGTCAGCAGCACGGGGCCGTCCTCCCAGTTCTGCAGCAGCCCTCGCGCTCGCAGCAGCGCCTCCTCCTGCAGGTGCTGGTACTTTTGCTTCTTGAGCGACTGCAGCCTCGCGGCCTTGACCGTAAAGTTGAGCTTGATCCACAGCGTCGTGGGCCGTGACTGGCGTCGACCGATGGCACCGGCATTGCTGCTGTGGGGGCTAGAGCTGGAGCTCGCTCCCGCCGCTTGGGCCGCCGTCTTGACTTGCGGCCGTACTCGTGTAGGCGGCGAGCGAGCATTCCCCATTGCTGTTGCTGCCGGCAGAGCCATGGGCGGCAGCAGCGGCTGAATGACGCTCATGTTGAAGCTGACGCGCCTCAAATAGCCATGACGTCCGCGACGTGTCGACTACGCAAGTTGTCATTTCAGCCTCCATATCTACGTGTACGGCAAACATAATTCGTCCATTTCAGCCAATCGAATCATTTGGCGCGAACATTTAAAAACGCGCGCCAAATGTCCATTTCATACAATCTCCAGCCGTCCATTTCCAATACTAAAACCGGACAATCCTAAACCAACGAATTCCTCCACCCCAAAATACTCCACCGCCACGTATCCTACAACCACAACCGCCCCAAACCACCTACCAAACCCAAACCAATACCATACCACCTACCCAAACTAACTCCTCACCACGTAAATACCTCCGCCAGCCCGCCGCCGCCCCCGCCCGCGCTCATTCCTCGATCCCTCGCGCCGCCCGCAGCCGCCATGAGCGCGTTCCCCGCGCCCTCGTTCCTGTCGCCTGCGGCCGCTCGCCCCGCCGCGCAGCCGCCGCACTCGCTCAGCGGCGGCGCGCGGCGGCTCAAGCAGCTCAAGCGCTCGCTGGAGGGCTCGACGCCCGCGGCCAGGGGCAAGAAGCCGCGCCCCGCCGACTCGGCCGACGCCAGGAGGTTGAAGCAGCCCAGGGCCAAGCCGGACGAGCAGTCGGCGCCCACGCGCAAGCTCGAGTTCGCGCCCACGCCAGTTAAGAAGACGCGCTCCCACGCCTCGTCGTCCTCGTCGTCGTCCTCGTCGGATGGAGAAGGGTACTCGAGCGAGGAGGCCGAAGTCGCATTTGACGCCAAGACGTTCGGCAACATCCGAGTGGTGCGAGAGGCGCAGTCGCCAGTGCGCTCCCTCGCCAGCAACTCGAGCTCGCTGCACGCGACGCCGCCCGTCGGCGTTGAGTACCAGTTCGCGGTCTCGTCCACCGTCTCGTCCGTCGCCGTGTCCCCCAATGGCGACTTCCTCGTCGCGGGGTTCAACAACGGCAATGTGTTCCTCTACCCCATGAACAAGGACTCGTTCCGCTTCCGCCGCGGCGTGCTGCTCGACCACATCTCGGCGCGCGGCATGTACACGCAGCTGCGCCTTCGAGTTGCCATCCCCGACGACGGCAAGTTCATTTTTGCGGGCGTCTACCGCGGGTCCATGGAGATCCGTGCGTACGAGGTTGACAGCATCAAGTTCCCCACAGACGACCCCGAGGAGATTGCAGCCGCATCCAACAGGAAACAGCACGACAGCGACGACAGCGAGGACGAAGAAATGGATGACTCGTTTGGTATGCCCACGGCAAAGGCCATTTCTCACACGTACTCGGACGCAAAGCTCAAGGGATTTGGTGCCGTGAAGAGCGTGTTCCGCCCCGAGACAAACTCTACCGAATACCATCTGTTGTGTGGTCTAGGCATCAAGAACCTCCACTTGTGGCGCTTCTCCCAGCAGCCCTCGCCCGAGGATGGCTCCTTGGCGTGGTCATGGGAGTGCGTATTTGACAAACAGACCAACGGGATCTCGCTCGAGTACCTGAGCTTCCACCGATCGATCCCGAACCGCATCATCTCCAAGTCCGAGCACCAGAACATCCGTGTGTGGGACCTCGTAGAGGAGCACGACGGCAAGCACACGCTCAAGATCAAGAAGCAGTCGCACACAGACGTCAAGCACACGACTGATGCAGTTGCAGTATACGACGATCATGCTTATGGAGGTGGAGAGAGTCTTGCGGTCGTGGACTTGCGGACGGCGAGCCGAATGGAGCTAGACCTACCACTCTCTGCGAAGGAGCAGCGTGCCCAAGAGGAAGTTGCCAAGAGCACCACTCGCGTCGCATCCTTACAGCGTGCGTGGAATCCTCGTGGAAGTCGCCGACGAGGTGGAGGAGCAGCCGAAGATCTCAATGGAATGCGCCACATGCGCACCGTCACACAGGTTGCTGGTCGAGATCTCGCCCCATTCACGGTAGGCATGTGCAGTGATGGCAGTGTGTTCATCCACCAGCCTCAGCATGACGGTATGGGCCTCGCTACACCGCTCGAGTACATCGAAGGCTACGAGCAGTTCTTCCAGGACCCGTCGCTCGATTTCCAGGCTCAGTTCTCCGACCTCACACGTGTCAGCTCTTCGGGACTGCTGACAGTGCTCCCGCTCCCAGTTACCAAGAACAATGATGACTGGCTGATTGTTGCAGCAAACCAGGACCAGTTGCTTGTGCGCAGCTTGAAGGCTTTCTTGCACCGAAGCCGCCAGCTCAATGAGTATTCGAAGGTGAAGATTGGCCTTCGCAAGGTGATGCGAGACCTCGGCCAAGGAGCGTCCAGTGATGATGACGATTCTTCTCGCAGCAGCTCGGAAAGTGAGGGTTCGGACAGCGACAGCCACATGTCGGACGCCACCAAGCGCCGGCGAAAGGCTCAAGAGCCACCTTCCAAGAGTTTAAAGGGCTCAAAGAAGCCCAAGCACTCCTCGTCGAAGAACTCTACTCGCGCTACAAAGTCGTCTTCCTCCAAGCTGGAGGCGTCTGAATCATCCAAGACGGAGAAGAAAACTTCAAGGCGTGACAAAAAGGAAAAGCTGCGCGTTGATACGGAAGCCAAGCCGTTGAAGTCAAATCCTGAGGCGAAAAAAGTCGAACCCACCAACGAAGAGGCTTCCTCCGTTGCAGTCGCAAAGGAGCAAGAGCAAGCCACCAGTTCTACACCTGTGGTAACGACACCGCGTCGTAACACGAGCGCCAACAACCAGCCCATAACACCGATGACGAATGTTGCATCGCCAGTGGTGTCCATTTCATCGCCCTCCGCATCTTCGAACCCCAATACTCCTGAACAGCCTGGACTCACTTCGCAGGAGCGTCAGGCAATTTTGCTGAAGGAGCTTGAGTGGACGCCGCCCAACAACCGCAGCAAGGAGCAGCCTGCCGACACTGATAAGGAAAATGAGCCTGTGAACAAATCGAACCAGACAACCGGAAGCTCAGCTGTCGACATGAAGGGAAAGAAGAAGACCAAGGCTCGCATGAAGATCGAGTCCCTTTTTGCCGCCAACGACGATGAGGTCGAGACGCCAACTGCCGAATCGGTCAGTACCAATAACCAGACGAAGCCCAAGAGCGCAAAACGCGGCCGCAACTCTGCTGATGTCGATACCGTGAAGCTTCTCGAGAAAGAGTCGACCAACAACAACATCAACAACAACAACGAGGAGGGAGCCATGGAGGTTGAGGACGAAGACATTGACTCGGTCCTGGATGCTGTCGAGGCGAGCGAGCCGGTCTTTGAGTCTTTCCCGCTGCGGAGCGATGGCGGGCTCTTGCTCTCAGCGGCTCTGTTCCAATACTCGGACGAGGAGGCTGCGAAGAACCAGCACGCACTGAGCGAGTTCGACGCTGCCTCATTCAACGACGAAGCGCTCCTGCTGGTCCACTTTGCGCGTCAGAGCGCTCGCCTACGCACCAACTTTTCGTCTGAGAAGGCGCGCGTGTACTCTCAGCTCGATTGCGCGGCGCTAACAGCTTCGGCTTCCGCTGCTCGCAGCAAGGGGGCCAACTGGAAGCGGGGATTGTCGGCTGAGTACTCTCGCCGCAAGCACATGAAGCGCCGACAGAAGAAGCAGCTCGCGGCGCGGCTGCAGGTGCTGCACAACGACTACGCTCGCCAGATTGTCGAGCTGCAGAATGTGCAGCGACTGGAGGCTGATGCGCTGCGCGCTCGGCAGGCGCTGCGCAGACTAGCCGCGCTCACGCCAACCCAGCCACAGAGCGCAGATTGATTTCCATGGCGAGCATGGAAGCACACGAACGTGTAGATGTAGATACGCGCAGTACAGTACAGCAAGGAAGTATAACATGGCAGCATTGACTCATTGACACATTAGCATTGCTGCCTCGCTCGACGTATTGACGCATTGACGCATTGACGCATGGACGCATCGACGAATTGATTGACGTCAATGAGTTGTGAGGAGAAATCGTAAGGCAGGCCAACTTACGTCCCAGAGTGATCTCTGATTGGTAGAAAGTCGGTTTAGTCTTGCCGTCATGACATTGAAGTTGATGCTCAGCAATCGATGCATTCATTGCTCCTGCTGCACACTCAGCAAACACTACGCCCAACAACACAAATTGGATGACTAGCTCGTCCTTTGGACGAAGGTGAAGGCCGGGGTGCCCGGCAAGATGTGGAAGTGATGAGCGGCAGCGCGACGACGTCGACGGGTCCGAGCGGAGCCACGGTGGTTGGCAGTAGCACGTCCGCAAGCTCATCTTCGGGCGACGTGACGGTGGTGTCGGGCGATTCTGCGAGTACAAGCAGCAGCAGCGGCTCGGTCCGTGTGTCGTCTGGTGCGTCGGCGTCTACGGCCGGTTCCGTGTCTGTGTCTGGCGGCGCGAGCAGTCAGTCAACGGGAGGTTCCGTGTCGTTGTTGAGCGGATCGGGTGTTTCAGGCAGCGGTGACGTGTCCGTGTCTAGCGCCGGATCATCTGGAAGCAGCGTGTCGGGTGCGGTTCGAGTGCAGTCTGGCTCGACTGTGGATGGCGCGTCGGGCGAAGTGTTGGTGAGCAGTGGATCCAGCGCGACGTCTGTTGGTGGCGCTGTGCGCGTTGTCGGCGGCTCTAGCACGTCGGCATCCGGCGGCTCTGTGTTGGCGAGCGTAGGCGACTCTGCGAGCGGGTCGTCCGGCAATGTGTCCGTGAGCGGCGGTGTGTCGTCGTTGAGCAGCTCTGGTGGCTCTGTGCGTGTGTTCGGCGGTTCTTCGTCGAGCGGCGCTGGCGGTGACATGAGCGCGTCAAGTGGTGGCGGCGGTGGAGTGATGGCGAAGTGGCGGCCTATCTAATGCCTCAACACGATTGGCGCTCTTGCTGTGCATTTTGGCGAATCACAGTGATAGTGAGCCCGTAAGGCAAGTTTCCTACGAGGGTGCTCGCAAAACTCGATTTTGACCCCTGCATATGAGTTATAGAGGAAAGAGGGGTGAATCATTTGCTCGATGATGGAGAAAATAGGGTATTTGCCTTACGCATCACTCAAAATTCGTGTGGAAGACTTACGAAATCGCATGACTGAATGGGTACACAATAAGACTTCCCGGTAGTCTGTTTTTGACTACCGGAACGTCTTTCCGTTGACGCGGGTTGAAAAGGCTCGGTTGGTCTCCATTTCCAGGCCGAGCCGGTCGTCGAGCGCCATGGTGGCGCAGGTGCAGGTGCTGAGCGTGGCGTCGCGGGAGATGTCGCCGTCGCTCATGCTATCGACCGAGTCGCAGCGGTGCGTGCGCGTGTTTTGGCGCCTCTCGCGCCTCAATCGGCGCCCTGAGAGCTGAGCAATCGCATTTTGAACCGCGCCGCAGGTTCCTGTTCAACGTGGGCGACGGCACGCAGCGCATGTGCATGGAGCACCACGTGCGCCTGGGGAAGCTGCGCCACGTGTTCCTGACCGAGCTGCGCGCGCACGCGGTCGGTGGGCTGCCAGGTGCGGAGGTCGCGGAGCTTCGAGAGGAGGAGAGGTCGACTGACCAGCTTGATCGCCAGGCATGATCCTCACCGTCTCGGACACGGGCAAGAAGGGGCTCAAGGTCGTCGGGCCCAGAGCCACGCGCGAGTACATCAAGGCCACGCGCCACTTCCTCGTGCGGTGCGTGGAGGTCTGCTGCGTTGGGCTGCGATGCAGCAATGTTTGCTAACGTTTGGCGTTGACAGACCTGAATTTGCGCTGGAGGCGGTCGACGTGCCAGCTGCAGGCGCAACGCAAGTCCACGCGGACGACGAGGTGGTCGTCTATGCGGTGCCAGTGAGTAGATCTCGCTCTGGATCCAAGCGCAAGCTCAGCGAGGGAGAGAGTGAGAGTGGTGCGGCGACCGGCAGTCCCGTTGGCTCTAAAGCGACCGCTAACGCAACGTCAGCGCATGCAGCTACCGACTGCGTGAGCTACGTGGTGGAGACGCGGGAGCAACGAGGCAAATTCCTTGTGGAGCGTGCCGTGGAACTAGGTGTTCCCAAGGGCAAGCTCTTCGGGCAGCTTCATCACGGCAAGGACGTCACATTACCAGATGGCAGGGTGGTTCGCTCAGCCGACTGTGTGTTGCCAGCCGTCCCGCCTTCGGGATGTGCGATTGTGGCGTGCCCGTCAGCGAGTTATATTGAGCAGTTAGTAGCTTCGGAAGGGTTTTCGCGCTACCAGTGGGCAGAGGAAGACGGAAAGGAGCATGCCAAGGGCTCCAGGAGTGCAGCTCCAGGTCGTGTACCACCTTGGTGACGAGCAGGTGCTTGCTAATCCAGCGTACAAGGCGTGGATGCGTCGTTTTGGCCGAGATATCGAGCACGTTACACTCAACCATTCGCGATGCCCTCAGAAGACGGTTTACAGAGCATCCGCCAAGCTCCAAGCTCAGCTCAACTCGTTGTTCCCTAGCGCATTCCCTTCCAATGAGGAGTACGAGCGTCGTGACAGTGCGTGCACATCCACGGAAGCTCCTCGACGCCTTCCAGCCGAAGAGTCAAGTAACGAGCCAACAGAGAAAACCCTCGTGCTTGCCGAGAGCATGCTTCGGTACACACTTACGCCACAGAACCGTCGTGGATTCGACGTGACACAATGCTGGAAACCGCTAGACTTTGAGGAAATTGCTGCCTCGACAAGCTCGCTGCAGGACCAAGCTGCACAGAGCCAGCGGGATCGAGCTGAGAACAGCAAGGATGTTGGTATTCATGGTCGGATCACGTTCTTGGGTACCGGCTGCGCGATTCCGTCCAAGTACCGCAACGTCACAGGAATGTACCTCGAGCTCGCTCGTCCAGGTTCGGAGGTCACCGAGAACGAGTTTGTGGGGATGATGCTTGACTGCGGCGAAGGCAGTTTGGGGCAACTCTTCAGGTACGCGGGCGGCGACCGTGTGCGTCTCCAGCGACTCGTCGACCAGCTCAAGTTCATTTGGATCTCCCACAATCACGCTGACCACCACCTTGGCATCCTGCAAATGCTGAGTCACCGTTCATGCGGCGAAGATGACGTTGAGCCTCTCCTTATCATTGGGCCAACGCAAGTTGAGTACTGGTTGCGTGAATACGCGCGCCTGGATCCGATGGTCGCCGGCAAGTACACGTTTGTGGACAGCCACTGCTTCAACGAAGCATACAGTAACTATGAGGAGGCTCACGCCTCGGTAAAGCCTACCCGAGTATGGCTGCGCGAGACCCTGGGAATCGAGTCACTCGAGTGTGTGCCGGTCAAGCACGCCCACTTGTCGTACGCGCTCGTGGCGACCTTCGTGGGCGGCGCCAAGATTGCATTCTCGGGCGACTGCCGGCCGAGCGATGCGTTCGCGCGCAAGGCTCACGGCGCGCTGCTGATGGTGCATGAGGCCACATTCGAGGAGTCGATGGACACGGAAGCCAAGCAGAAGGCTCACAGCACGACCACGGAGGCCATCGACGTGGGTCGCAAGGCGCACGCCAAACACGTGGCACTGACGCACTTCAGCCAGCGGTACCCCAAGATGCCGGTGATCAGCGAGGAGCAGTCGTGTGACGTGCTGACGGCCATCGATCTGCTGTCACTCGACCTGCGCGAGCTGCACCAGCCCGCGCTCTCGGAGATTTGCTCGCAGCTGATGAGCAAGGATGACGAGGAAGATGATGAGCAGGCCGACACGTAGACGCCGGCTAACGCAGTAGCGAGCCATTCTAGATCGGTTGCGTGGGGGAATATAGAGTCCTTGAACACGCTTTTCGTCGCATCTCACTTCAACCAGGTCAAGTCTGTCATCGGGTGTCGACAATCGTCGAGTGTGCGTACCACGTCAGCATCTGACCCGCATTTTGATAGGCCGAAACTCGACGAACACGGCCGAACACCGCGGGCGGCCGGACCTGGTCGGCCGATGATAAATCGAGCGCAGAAACCGAAGCGCATGGCAGGGCGCCGCCACTCTCGCGCTCGCTGCGGGCTCCGCGGGGCTCGCGCTCGCGCTTTGGCTGCCAATTGCGAGCTCTCCGGGCTCCCAACTCGCTCTGCTCGCGGCACTCGTCGTGGTTGTCGGGTCCGCCGCGGCGCTGGTCGCGTCTCAAGGTCGGACGACTGGCAAGTCGCGAGCTCCAAGCGGTTTCAACGACGACCAAGCCATGAGCGGCGATGGAGCTCCATTGCCGACCACAATGATGCGACGTCGGGCGTCGGTCGTTCCTTCGACCGTCCCGACTGCCTTCGATCAGCCAATGGCTGCAGGCAGCACGTCAAGCAAGTCAAGCAAGACCGAGACCGAGCCCACCGTGATGGATTCGGCTCCGGCGAGGTCGACGTTGCGTGTGACGGAGATTGGCGTGCGAGAACCGCCTGTAGATGACGCAGGCACGACTGCTGGTGCGGATCCGATACCCTCGCTCATCGATGTCCCGCTGAACTGCCTCGTGGCTCCCCACGAATTTGAAAACGAATACGTGCGCGGCAAGCTGCTCTTCATGGTCGACTCGAATGACGGGTCGGTGCCCGAGCCGCCTGATGCCCGCAAGATGTTCGAGGGTCGTAGGCGACTTTTCTGGGTGCAGGTGCAGCTGCAGTTCAAGCAGGAGCCCTCGGGCATCGTGTACATTGGTGGAGAAGTGCCACGGCCCATGTCGCTGGGCTTCTTCACAGGCGGCATGACCAAAATCATCCTTAGTGTACTGCAGTCGCTCGTTCCAGGGTTGCATTACAGCTTCGGGCACAGAAGGAGTGACGGAACACAAGGAGCGAGCGGAAGAAGCAAGGATAGCGAGAGCTTCAGTGATAACGAAGACGAGGAGCTGCCGCACATTTGCTTCCCGCTGTACACTGCGGTGGATCAGTTTGTGGCAACACCACCTGGAGAAACTCCCCCTACTCTGGGAAGCGAAGACTTTGGCGAGCCTAAAGAGAAGTCGCTACAACGGAGGCGCTCCGGACAGCTCTTTTACCCGTTCAACACGCGCGACACGTACTCGTTTCACTTCCACAGCTTCTTTATCGACTTTGCACACTGGCAAGTTGTCAACCTCCCGGGGCTGCGAAACACAGACCTGCGCGTCTTCTGGGACAACATGCCGCTGCGGATCGTGTGCTACAGCCTGAACAATACACGCACTAATAGCGACACAGTCCAGCGATTCCGGGGTGCGCGCAATTTAGCGCGTCGTGCAAGTGTGAGGTGGAGGAACCTCTGCGGCTGCTGATGATGCTAAGAGGGCGGTTCACTCGTGGGCGGTGAAGGAGTACAAGTTTTGCCTGGAGCTGAAGCCTCAAGACCCTAATGCAGTGCAAATGTTCAATTCTACCTCGGATGTGAGGCGACTCCAACCTGTGGCTGCTGATCCTTCAGTCACCTTTGCAACATCCCGAGACACTGGCTTGGTAAGCGACGCAGAAATGATATTGAAACGTTTGGAGGATCTGCAAAAGGAGCTAGCTCGCTTTGAAATTCGCGTGCCAGCATGGTTCGAGTACTTCAGTCACTCGCGGACTCACAGTGAGAGACGAGTGGGTTATGTCATGGCTGTACGGACGTTCTCTTGTGAGGCGCACGAAAGCAGCTCGAGCGATAGTGATTCAGACAGCGATGACGATGAGAGAAGATCGACCAAGAAAAAGCCCCGCAAGGTGACAGGAGAATATTTGCTGCTCCATACTGCTTTGACAGCTTTCACGCCTTTGTCGTTCGTTGAGCAGAAGCTATCAGTGTCTGGACTAGACCAAAACCTCAGCTCCAGCGGCGACGAAACAACGACATCTGCTGATCAACAGCCGAAGAGTGCGAGATGCAACAGCGGGAACAATAGTAGCATCAACCAAAGCGTTGGGCCTTTGAGTGGTGGGTCGCGTACGTTTTACAACAACCGATCGCGATCCATTGAAGACTCGATCTCCGTTCGCGCACGAAGCCTTCGCTACAACAAGATTGACGACGAGAGGCAGTTTCTCGAGCATCAACTGCAACTTCTTGCAACGGTTGGGCTTGAATCATGCGTTGTCATTCTGCCGGAGCAACTTTGCGCAGCGAAGTCAGCACTTTTGGAGCTGCTGCAAAGCCGTCAGTCACCTTCTGAACTAGAGATTGAGTGGCCGTTCCTGTCTGCGCACTGCGCCATCTCTTCATCAGATGTCTTTACGCGCGGCAACAAGGATACTACTGTTAAATCTGGCTACGATGGACGTGACACTGAAAATGATATTGATCCGGCTTCTCTCAGCCGACCTGCATCTCCTCCAAAAGGCGGACGAAACAGCCAATCGGTCCAAGTCCTGCGAGTCGTCGGAACAACGCAATGGCGTAATGAGTGGATGACGCTGCAGACCGCAGGACACACCTTACGCTTCTTTCGAACTATGTCAAGTTCTTGCAAGCTGTCGATATCGATGCACCAAGTGCTGACCATTAGTATGGATCCGCCGACGTTCTCGAGCTGCTGGTGTCGGTCGCACCACCGTGACTCGGGTAGCACCATTATTGAGGAGTCGGGTGGAACGTCGCTATACTGGCTGCACCTAGGTCTAGTCGAGAAGTGCCACCATATTGCTTTCGCAAGTCCCGAGGACCAAGAAAAGTGGCATGAAATCCTGGTGGGCTGTATGGTATCTTCTTCGTCATCGTCACCAAACGGGATGCCAAGAATGGCAGCAACACCTGCATTACCACGACCCCAATCCATGCTGGACATGCTCTTGAAACCATCCATTATTCGAAGCACATCGAAACTACATTTGGATGCATTTGCTACCGACGTTTGCATTGGCAGTAACGTGTCTAGGCAACGGGAAAGCGCGCTTTTCGAAACGCTTTGTGCTGAACGAGCGCTGTCTTGTGCGAATGCGCGGGGGCTGTTCGTGCACACTATCCGAGTCCTCACGCGGAGATTTCGATGCGGAGCCTGATGCCGGTCACCTCGTGCGTCGCTGCCTTCGGCATGCTATCAAGCTGCAGTCAATACGTCTTGACAACTTCTCTACAGCAGAGCTAGTTGACCTTCCAAGATTCAGTCTGCGCCTTGCGCTGGGTCAATCTATCCTCGCTGCTGCGGTACGACGAGTACGACGCTGAAAGTGAGCGCAAAGCGTTCTTCTCAACTTGTTCCATCTCATGATGGTGCACGCAAGCGTGCTGGGGCTTTTACCAAAGTCCAAGGCCAAATGGAGCAAGTTTTTCAATGGCACGACATACAACGTGGGCGGGCTCTACTTCTCACTTGCGGAGATTGAGCACGGCATTCTTCGTGCGCCAATGTCATCTCTCCGGCTACCGATAGCCGTGCTCGTGATCCCTAAGCTTGGAGATCCCGACTCGGACTCGCGTGCACTTCTTCGCCTCGAGCGCCCCGATTTCCGTCTCAACTTCGCCATGAACTGTATGACGCGGTCGTGCTGGACATCCGTCGTCCTGTACAATCGATTGACGATAAACGAGCAGTTGGATCGCATGACGAGCGAGACGATCGCCCGCTCACTGCTCTATGACCGCGCAAATCGTGTCGTGCAGCTCCCAAAAGTCTGCGACTGGTACCGCGACGATTTTATCATCGCAAGCGAGGGGCAGGTAGCCAGAAGCCTTCTTGATATTGCCGTCGCTGCCGCTGAGCCGGTGCCTCGATCGATTGCGACCAACCACGCAGTTCTTGGGCTGCTGCTGCGCTTCGTGCGCGGGCCTGAGCGCCAATTCCTCGAGTACGCGTGGCAATACCCGTCCGGGCTCATCGACAAGTACACGTTCGAGAAGTACGACTACCGATTCCAGGACGCGCTCATGGAGGCTCCGTCGACCTGATTACACCCAATCAAACCTATATTGTGCTGTATAGTAGGATCAAGTCAATATTTCAATAAACCTGATTTGGGTTGAAATCGATGGGGGGACGCGACTCCTAAAGATACTTTGGCGCATTGTGAGACTCGGCCTCGAAGGATGAAGCTGACGCTGGCCGAGGCACGCGATGCTCTTGGCGTGACGGAGGATGCGACTCCAGAGGTCGAGCGGCAGGCGTACCGGAGGCTGGCACTACGCTTCCACCCAGACAAAAACAAGGATCCGGGGGCAACCTGCGGCCTTCCAGCGCGTATCGGCGGCGTACAAGCGAGTGAGCGACCACCGCGAGCGGCAGGACAAACGTCGGGCGTCGAGTGGCGGGTTTTGTGGCAGCTATGTCGTGGATTCCGACAGTGATGGGGATTTTGACGGCATGCCGTTCGAAGACGCGGACTTTGAGGACCTCGATGAGATGCTGTTCATGTTTCAAATGCTGTTTGGAGGAGGACTATCGCGCAAAAATCCAGGCAGCAAGGGCAAAAGCAACAATAGCAAGAAGAAAACTACGTCGAGCTCCCATGCAAATTCAGGAACAACAAGTGCGAAGCCACCGAGCGTGAGTGTCAACATCGGGGGACGGAGGCGGAAACTGGGCAAGCAACAGCACAAACGCACTCGAGGTAGGTATCAGGCGGACGAGGCATTTGACGATGAGATGCGAAAGCTCTTCGAATCGGCGATGTTTGGAGGTGCAGGAGATGATCCATTCGACATTGGAGGCGTGGGTGGGTTTGGCGGGTATGCGCTTATCGACGCGAGTTTGGCCAGTGGCTTTGTCGTTTGATGCTGACAGTTGCCGTTATCTGCCAGCTTGGATGTCGAAGACGAAGAGGACTTGATGGAGATGGCGAGCTTCTTCATGGGAGGGCACCCAGACGTGTCTGCCTTTGCAAGATTCGACGATGCATTGAGTGATGATAGCATCGACAGCATTGACGGTAGAATGGACAATCAGGACACCTCCGAGTTTGAAGAGAAGACTAGCAAGAGAGATAATCAGAGTGGAGAAGCAAAGGGTGATGCCGAAGTCAAAGTCGCGCCTCTGGAGATGAACGCAGACGTTCGCGTCTACGGGCGATTATCTGGTGTACGTCAAGATTTGCTTCGTTGGCTCGACTCAATTCTCTTCACATCAACAACTTCTCTGCTTGTAGGTCATCAGGTTTGTCGGCGAGGTGCACTACGCCAAGGGTTCGTTCGTGGGTGTTGAGCTCTCCGATCCCGTGGGCAAGAACGACGGCACCGTCAAGGGTGTGCAGTACTTCTCGTGTGCACCCTCTCACGGGCTGATGGTGCGTCCAGACGACGTCGTTCCCTCTGCGCTGGCGGGAGGAGCGTGAGGTGGTCGAGAGTGTGTGTGGCCCAAGAATTCTAGGAGCTCAAGCGAGTCTAGAGCTAGGTGGATATCACTGAGAAGTCGATGTAGCGGAACAAAGATCGTATTGTCTTAAGCTACAGCGATCTGTAGGTCTTTGTTGCTACGTCATGCCGGATCGTCCAGCTTGGAGAATGGAGAGAGAGAGAGAGAGAGAGAGAGAGAGAGAGAGAGAGAGAGAGAGAGAGAGAGAGCAAGCGGATAAAGGCAGGAGTACTTCTCGAGCGCGTCGTTTTTAGCCGTGCCTTTCTGATGCCCAACGCCGTAAGGCCTAGAGACAGCTCCGCGAACACCTGGATTCCTCCAGCTCTTCAAGGCGAGGCGACCATGTCGTGAGCAGACTAACGCCGCGCGTCGCTGGCTTGACAGGCTGGGGTCATCTCTGGTAGGTGACAGTCACGAGGAGCTACGGTCCAAAAAGTATACAATTTCACCATATAATGTAGGTACCAGTGGTTCATCCAGCCTCTCCATGGGTGTTCCGTTCGCTCTCGCTGTCGCGGCGCTCGGCTCATTCACCAACTCGCCACGCTGCTCGCCCAACGACGACACAGCCAGAAGTGCAGTCATGCCCTGGGACGCATCGGGCAGCAGCCTAGGGCGACGACCAGAGCTCCATGGGCAGCCTCTTCTCGAGCTCGCGGCTGGACGAGCTAGGATTCGGCAGTGGTCACAGCAAGGCCACGGACGACAGCGGCGACACCTTCGAGTTCCTCAGCCGCACGCGGAGGCTGCAACAGCAGCAGCGAGCGCGAGCTCCCTCGGCTTTCTTTAGCGGCTGAGACGCCGAGCCATCTGCGATCGTCGCTGTCGCTGGAAGCGCTCGCCACCAGCACGGCGAGCGGCCGGAGGAGCTTCTCCATGTCGTCGCTGCTCACTTCGAGCCGCCAGTTCGGCCGCTCGGGGCTGCTCCAGTCGTCCGTCTCGCCCTTCTTCCTCCTCTCGCGCCAGCCCAACGAGGCTCAAGACCAGCCAAACGACGACGACAATCGCGCTCGACGCCAAGACGCAGAGGACAGCTCCATGGCGACCGAGCAGCTCCCACCAATCTCGCTGCATGAGCTCTTCCGCTTCTCGACGACGCTCGAGACGGCTGCCACCGTTGCTGGACTGCTGGCCGCAGGTGTCTGCGGCGCTCTGGTCGCCATCTCCGCTCTGATAGTCGGTCGAGCGGTAGCTGCGCTCTCACAAGTGGCGTTGGCCTCCAGCAGTCAAGCAGACGGTGCCTCGTCGACCATCAAGCGCGCAGCCTTGGAGCTCGTGGTACTCGGTTTTACGTGCTGGATCCTAAGCAGCGCGGCGACCGCGAGCACTGCGCGGTCCTCGCGTCGCCAACTCGTGCGAATTCGCATCGCGCTGCTTGAGCAGCTCGTCGCTCTTGGCGACGCGACGGTCCTCGACTGGCTGGAGCAGCAGCCAGGGACGGATGCAGCTCAGACCATCGCGCGGTCAGTCGTGATTGGCGACGCGCACTCGCAAGCACTGCAGTGGCTGCTGACGGACGGGCTCGCTCGGTCCTGTAGGCTCATGGCGCAGTTTATGGGAGCTGCTGCAGTCGCGCTCATGACCAGCTGGAAACTTGGACTCGTAGCTGGTGGTGCTGGTCTCCCACTTCTTGCTGTGGCTGCTACAATGATCGAGCGTTGCGACCGCAAGGAGCACGAAATGGCGGCGTCCTCAATGTCAATGCAGGCGCACACAGTGGCAGGCGGAGGCGCTGAGCAGCGTGAGGACTCTAGTGGCGTTCAACGGCCAGCGAGCAGCTCAGCGCGCATATACCAACCTGCTTTCTCAAGCTATGAGAGAAGGATGTTGTGACCGCAAATCTCTCGCTCTCGCTCACGCACTCGGCACTGGGCTTTCATGGACGCTGCTAGCCGTGATCGTCGGGTACGCGAGCAGTTTGTCAGGCAGCGAGAGCACCGCGAGCGACAACGAGCAGCTGCTGCAGAGCGCGTTGGGGCTGGTGATGGGTGCGCTGACGCTCCAACAGCTCATTCCGGCGCTCTTCCGTGTTGCAGCAGCTCAGCGATCTGCATCGCCGCTGTTCGCACTGCTGGACACGAACCCGGAGGCCGTACTGGCTCAAGAGGAGCGTCAGGCAGACGCCTCGTACAGTCCGCCAAGAAGCGTGCTCCCGCCCTCCATGAAGCGCCAGAGCGTCGTAGAGCTGCGAGATGTGCACTGCCTGGGGCTCAACGGCGTCAGTTTGGCTGTCGCACCAGGAGAGCGCGTCGCGGTCGTCGGCAAGAATTGCAGCGTCATCTCCTCACTTCTCACACGCTTTGGCAGTCCAAGTCGCGGGCAAATCCTGCTCGATGGTCGTGACTTGCAGGTCATCAACCGACGGCACCTGCGAGCTCAGCTAGCCGTTGTTCCGACCGTCCCGGTGCTCTTCGCAGGCTCCATCTTCGACAATATCGCCATGGGGATCCACTCCGACTCGGTGCTGGCCCCGGATCCGACAGCCAGCAACGGCGGGCACTGGCCGCCACTGCACGTCCAGCAACAGGTTGTGGCTGCGGCCAAGCTTGCGAGCGTGCACGAGCTCATCATGAGGCTGCCAGACCAGTACGCCACGCGTGTGGACTGCAAGATCGACGCGAGCTTCACGAGCGCGCGCTTCTCCAGCTACGACGGTGAGCAAAACGCGCTCACCGTCGGGCAGATGCAGCTCATCGTACTCGCTCGAGCCCTCATTCGCTACGACAGCAGCCGCGTGCTGGTGATTGACCGTGCAGCCCCTCACCATACGCCCCAACTACAAAAGGCAGACGTCGACCTCGTCGACGGCGCGATCTGCAGCTTGCTACAGCAACCCACAGGTCAGGAAGCGGCGATGCTGCTGCTCTTCTCGTCTCGAGCAGACGCCAACAGCTCCGTCTTGGAGACCAACACTGGTCGCTCCCTTGTCGACCGCATCGTAGATATCGTGGGGACCTTCTGTCGAACTCCAGGAGGTTGAACCGGACGTGAGCACACGGCCAGATCGACGTATGGAGCGAGGGATTCTCAGCCGACAGCGACCAGAGCAGCCTCATGAGCGACACGAGTGGCGACGAGATCATTAGCGCTAATGATCCAGAGCGAGGCGGCATGTCCGCGAGGTCCAAGCGTGCAGCGACTGATGCGAGCGGAGTGAGTGCTGGGGAGCACGAACTTCCGTGGGCCACGCTCGAGAACTGTGAGTACAGCTTCCACAGCGAAGACCCAGCAACTCCCGTGCACGTCGGTAACGAAGATGACGGCTATGCAGATGATGAAGGCAGCCCATCGCAGGTGGGGCGTCAAAATGCCATGAAGACAGCGTTCGAGGCCAGTGGGACGACTACACGTGCTCGCCAAGCAAGTGTGTTGTCTTCATACAACAGTCGCCATCGAATGCGTGCTGCTACGCTACAGTCAGCGCTACCACAGACACCGCACTCCCTCAGCTCGAGCTCGTCATCTGAAGACAAGTGGACCTCTCACACATCGCTCGGCAAAAAGATGGATGCCCTCCGCTCATCATCGCCATCTTTTGGGCTCTGGTCGGCGCTTCAGTTTACTCGAGGAGAGAAAAAGGTCGCTGGCAGTGGCGCTGGCTGTTTCGGCATTGTTGGCCTTTGCAAAGCCCATCGCAAGCGCAGTGATCGGCATGTGGGTGGCTGAAATACTCATTCACCGCGAAGGAGACTCATCTTCTCCAATCTGGTGGAGCATTTACTGCTGCGCGGTCAGTGCGATAACTTTTGCAATCATGCAAGGGGCGCTCGCGTACTGCAGCAAGCGAGTGACCCAGTCAGCGACGATCAAGCTTCAGACGCTTCACTTTCGGGCGATGCTTGCCCAGCCTGTGAGATTCTTTGATGAGAAAGCGGCGGAGATCGAAGCGATAACCACCTCGTTAGCCGTCCACGGACCTGTCGTGGCAGGAACGCTTACAGGAGCAGCGCAATCCAGGCTACTCGAAATTGTAAGCCTTGCTTTTGGATCAATCGTCGCCGTCATTGTCGTCACAGCGGTGGCAGCCAAAAGCGATAACAGCTTTTGGTGGGAGTTTTTCGTCCCTGCAGTTCTTGGAGTGCTTCCACTTGCATCAATCGGTGAGGCGCTAGTGTCTAGTGTGTCAGCTCTTGCATCCTCCAGGTGATCGGCAAGAAGACCCTCTGCTGTCGTCCTCAACTCTAAAGAGCAACGATAATGAGGCACTCAAGCATGTCAATGAAACCCTAGCTCAGCTAAGGACCGTCCTGGAGCTCGGAGCGGAGAAGCCTCGGTGTCGAGAATTTGCGCGGCTGATGGAGAAAGGAGAGGTGCTCACCAACAAACGATTCAATAGCTCGATCGCCGCGTCACTCGCCACCAGTGGTGGTGGTTTATTTTCTCGTTCGATTCACAGTTGTTGGGACTCTTGCTGTTCACAGGAGACAACGCCCTTGAAGGATCGTTTGTGGATGCGGACACCTCTGATGCTCGAGATCTAGTTGGCGCAGTCGGCGTGATGATTCTTGTTATCGTGACCGCTGCTCAAGCGCTTGGTGACACAATTGGTTGGTGGCAGTCTCGCGCTCGACGCGTTTACGAGTCTGGAGCGGTCATCTGCGCTCTACGTGACAGCGCCAAAGCTCATGCTGCTATGGAGCGCGATATGAACACCGTTATCTTTGCTTCCTCTCGTGTGAATGCTCTATCGTCGACGTCTTCCACGTTTCTATCGACAAGTGACACCAACCTCCAGGCTGTCAGCAAGAACAATCGGCTCCCAACCCGCCAGCGACTGCGAGGTTCCGTTGCTTTCCGACGATTGAGCTTCACGTACGACGACCAGCGCGCACGTAACTTCATTCTGTATAATTCCAGTATGAACATCCGAGCTGGAGAAACAGTGGCGTTGTGCGGAGTTCCAGAGAGCGGCAAGTCAACAATCTTGGCTTTGTTTGAGCGTTTCTACGATCCAACGCCAGCACCATTAGCCCATTCACAAACTTCAGATGCCAACGGCGGGATATTTTTCGACGGCATCGACGCAAGGGCTTTGGATGCGCGATGGTTGCGCGATCAAATGGGACTTGTGGCTCTCAGCGAGACTACACCTCTGCTCCTGTTCAAGGGGTCGATCGCCGACAACATTTCACTTGGAATGAGTGCTGAGGACATCACAGGCAAGTTGGCTTCGCATCGCTGCGTCTCCCACGAAGCTGTCGTTGAGGCAGCGAAGACAGCAAACGCTCACGCATTCATCTCACATCTCCCGGATGGCTATGCAACTCGAGTCGACACGTTAAACGCAAGCCAGGCTCTCCGAGTCGCCATTGCTCGCGCAATTGTTCGCAACCCGGCACTACTTCTCATCGACGACGTTGGCACAGGTCAGTTAGACAAGATGGTGGCCACCGCAATCGAAAATGTCGTTTCACGGCGCAAGAGCAGCGGGCAGACGACCATCCTGACTGTTCAAATGCGTCTGGCGCACACACAGGATTCCCGACGACAACAGCGATCATCCTCTCTGACTGCCGCACTGAACGATCTTGATGGAGTTGATGTGGATCGTTGGTTTCTGGTAAACAACGGAGATATCACAGAGCTGAACCAACAGCTTGAAGACCAGCATGAGGCCCGAGACCAGGAGCAGCAGGGGTCGCAACAGCAACAGCAATCTCGGCACCCGATGGTTCAATTTGCATCGACACCAGACGCAGAGCAGCTGATTGACCGCTTTTGGAGTGACATTGACGATGATGACGACGAAGATGACATCGAAGAAGCTGAGCCAGAATTAATTCACCAGAGTGAGCACATTACAGGAAGAAGAGCGGGGATTGCGCACGCCATGCGGCTTCCAGACGAACTGTTATCGCTTTCATTACCACCATCACCAGTCCCAGCAGTCGCTGAGTCGCCGATGTCATCGTCTGTATCACCCAGCTCTTCCTTAGCCTCATCAACGGCATCGTACCAATCGCTGTTCTCAGTCTAAGGCTCTGGCGGCTGTTCTTGCTGAATCTAGTGTTGACAAAGCACTGTTCATCCTGTGACCAAATGCATATTTCTTTACCTCTCACTTTTGCGCTCATTTATAGGATGCTCTCAAAGACCTTGCACGTGGCAGTGCGTTCGCCTTTGGCGGGCACAGCGAGTGCGTTGCTGAGTTCCGAAACAGCGAGATGGAGTGGAGATGATCCACTTGGCCACGCTACTGATGGGCGAGAAGTCCGAACATGGTCAGCCCTGGATTGGATAAGCTCACATCAGGTTACCCATAGAGATCTACACGTCCTATCAGTGTGCAATCACGTACGATAGCGCGAGGGGATAGAGGGAGGACGGAGAAATCGGGAGTCCTGTCGATCGAGAGTGTGCGTAATGACAGGAGCCTGTGGGTTTCATTGCTCTGTTAGCAAGGAACGCATCCAATTCTTGGCGACAAACAAACACACCATCGAGTTTTCGAGCAGATCCCACACGCGCACAAGTCCATCGTCGTATGATGCAAAGAAAACAGCAGGTCGAGACGGGAGACCACGCAACACAACAGACACCTACTCCGAATGAAGACTCATTCCATGCGCTCAGGCACAATGGCGACTCGCAGTGAAACAAACTACATCGAGAGTTTGAGCAAACGTAAAGGTATCAGATGACAACGAAATGACACTCACCAAATCTCGCCATCGTCGTATCCGGCAAGAAAGTAGTCGGGCTCGAACGGGTGAATGGCGATGCTGACAACTCCAGCCGACGATATAGAACTTACGCCCTGCAACAGTTCCCAGGCCTCGAAGAAGACCATTGTTGTCGGTGGCTCCGGCGGTAAAAGGCGCGAAACGAGGCAGCGCCCACGGAGCTCTTTTGATTCTGCTCAAATCGATGACCTCGAATCAGAATACCCGTGTGTGTGCCAACGATGAACCTGTGCGTCACCAAAGGAATTAGCTTATGGACCCATTGAGAAGTGAACTGCACTCAAGCACACTCAACTGGTTAGGATCGTGTGGGAGAAACTTGACGACGCTCGCAACGGGACCGACGCTGAAGAGCGAGGTTGGGTGGATTGCTGTTGGCTTTGTTTTTGATGCTACAGAACTAGTGGGTGGTTTGCGCTGAGTGGACGATAACTGTTTGTCGCTTGAGCTCATGCTCGGAGCCATATACATGCGCTGAGTGTCGATACGTGCATTCATGACAAGCTTTACGCGAGCACCAATTTCAGCGCACTTGTCGGCGACAAGGGCTTCGTCATCCCCATCTAGTTCAACCAAACTCCACACAATAAGCACGCCACGATCGTCCATCGACCCGAATTGAAAGTTTCCGCCAGCAACTGAAGATGCAGAAGCCGAAGACGAGGTGTTCGTCCGAATAATTGGCTCGATTGACACGATGGGAGAGGCATGGTGCTGATTTGTCGAGTTGATGCCTCGATCGGTAGCACCACAAGTTGCGTACACTGGCGCCGACACGGCTACCCCATCGATTGTAGCCGTACTGGCCAGTAGTGCGTTTTGGCGAAGATCCCAGACGTAAATGCTACCATCAGTGGATCCCGCGAGCACGAAAAGCTCGCGTGTCGGGCTCAGCATCGCAGAAGACACGGCGCCCTCATTTTTTAAGATGTGAAGTGGCTGGTTCGGCTGGTTGATATCCCACACACACGACAGTGTCTTGCCGCGATACGACATGCGTCGTGGAGGCTTTTGATCTCGGTCACCATCTGTCTTTGCTTCGCTATCTACTTGCTTGCTGTCCACTTTGCTCTCTTCCAGGCTGCCATCCTTTGAATCGATGCCGTCGTCAACGTAACACGCAAGAAGAAGGTTGGAGACAACAGGGGAAAATTGAAGCTCCGCAAGAGAGCGAGATTTAAGCATTCGCTGGAGGTTCAGCTGCGCTCTCTCGCCATCTTGCTGCTTTAACTCTGTGCAGGGCAGGACGGACTTCTGAGCAATCGGTGTGTTGGGTGAAAGCTCGAACCTTTTCTTGGCTGGTGCTGCGTCCTTATCCTTTTCTTTAGCGCCACTTCCATCGCTTCCGCTGGACTTTGCTTCAGCCTGATCATGCTGGGCTTTCTCGGCTGCCATACTGTTCTCAACTGCCAGAACCTCACAGGTGTATGCTGCATGCTCGAGAAACCGAAAGAAGCGAGATGACGATGACGCTGCTAAAGCGCTCGATGCTTCTTCGGCGTTGTTATCGCCTGATCCGGTATTCCGAGCTGAAAGGGATGTCGATGCTGCGCTATCAAGGCCAATGTCGTCGGGGAAGTGCATGCTCTTGTCAGCGGAAGGAGGGGGTTTGGTTTGAGTCGACTGGGCACGAGCACCTTCTGACGTTTGTACGAAGCCCTGGCGCACTGCACCACGACGCAGGCGCTGCATTAAGCTGTCCTGCTCGCTGACTGGATTCTGTTGGAAAAGAGAGAACTTGTCGACGTCGAGACTCTTTCGGATTTCCAAGATCTCCTTTACGCGTTTCGCTCTCGGGTCCGAGGGTTTGCTTCAGACCGGCAATGGACGATGAAATGCTCGAAGAGGTCGCACTACCCGATCGGCTGGTCGCCTTGCTTCCTGCAGGGGCTGCTTCTGATCTACTAGTGTCAGCAGTAGATGAACTCGATGGTCGAGACGTCGACTGTAGCTCCTTACTCTCGGCTTGGAGTGCGTGTTGAATCTTCTCAAGCTCTCGACCCGTCAAGTCGGCTCCTTGTGCCGTCGACCCGCGACTCTTTGCGTACGCCTTGGCCGTCGTGGGTTTTGGCGTCGGTGCTGCTGTTGGCTTTGGTGGAGCGCTGTCCTCTTCCTCGAAGCCATCGCCATCGTAGTTCTCGAACCCATCGTCCTCGTAGTCGTTTTGCTCGTCCGGCTCCTCCTGACACTCCTCTGCGTTGGCGTTCAGCAACGCTTGACGCTGACGTTGACGTTCGTCACGTTGACGCTGCTCTTCAAGACGTCGCTGTTCCTCCGCTGCTCGCCTCTCAAGCTCCTCTCGCTTCTTCTGCTCCTCTACTTCCCGTGCTCGTTGCTTCTTCGCCTCTCTCCGAGCTGCTGCCGCGGCGTCCGCTTCAGCCTTTGCCACTGCAATGGCTGCATCAGGGGCGATACTCGTTGGTCCAGACGTCGGAGCACGTGCCGATGCCTGTAGCAGCCTCGAAAGAAGGGGGTAGGTCGGACGCCGCAGCAGACGTCCGCTTCTTGGACGCACGCGGCTTGCCATCGCCCTGGGCGGCAGCGGGCTTTGGCTCAGCCGACGACAGCGGAATGCGAGGCACCGTCGGAGGCCCCGACGCCGGAGCTGCAGCAGTTGCTGCTGCTGCTGTGACGGAAGCAGCTGGAGCCATCGATGGACCTGGAGACGCATCGCTCGGTGGAGCTGCAGCCTTCTTGCTGCCCGACGTCTTCTTGCTCGGGTCGGCGTGCAGCCGCCTCGTCCATTGCGGGCGGTCCCTTGGGCTCCGACATCTTGGTGACAGAATTCTAATGGAGCGACGAGCGAACTGAGCCAACTTGCTGATCTTGCTACCGCTCGCCTCGACGAGTCGCGCCTCTTCCTGTCGGATCCATCGGCACTTTTGGATTGACGTTCGATTCGACTCGCATGACGCGCGACTTCAATGTCATGATCGACTTCAACGTCATGCTTGACGCGCCACGCTCAAACTGATCGCTTACCAGGTCCGTAGACATCAACTAGTCTGATGTAAAAGTCTCGGAAGAGACCAGGAACTCTTCTCGAGCGTCGCTCCTCAGCTGAGTAATGGCGCATTCGCGAATCCTCGCCAGCGCCAGCACCCGACGCCCAGCATGTGCCTCACGTCCAAGTCCGAAACCGAGTGGTCGTGGCCGACGCTGGACGAGTTCTGCCGTCTGCCGCACGAATGCAAGATCTCGGTGTATGCGTCGCTGATGGAGGAGAACGCGCGGCTGCAGGACGAGCTGTCGGGAGTCGACAGGGCCTTGCAGAGCGACAAGGGCGACGAGAAGTCCCTGGCCGAGCAGATCGAGGCGCTGCGAGCGACGGTGGAGGAGATAAAGTCGACGAGTGAGGCACACGGCAAGGAGATCGCGACGCTGACGGCAAACTCGCACACAGTGGACGACTACCTCGACGATCTGCAGGCCAGTGTCGGCCGGCATGAAGACCTGATCGTCGACATTGACTCGGACGTGGACGAGTGCAGGGGCGACATTAGGCAGCTGGAGCAGGACGTCGCCAACCACGCCACCTCCTTCACCGAGCTCCGCCGTCGCTGCGAGCTGCTCGCTCACCAGTTGGGACAGTTGTAGTTGGCTCAGAGGCCATGCATGTCCACGCGCGCGTAATTGACCACCGCCGTTGCCTGGATGTGTTAGGAGCAGCCATCGTGCGTCACTCGAGCGTCTCCGCCGAGAGTCGAGCAGCTCGGTGCAATCCTGGGATCGGCACGGGCAGGTGTCCATGTCCACCGCCAAAGACCACCGTCGCCTGCTTGAAGAGACCGTGCCACTCCCTTCTTCGCCACCAGCATGTCGCTTGCCGCAGGAGATTCCCCCATGAGCTGATACCTTCCATACCTTTCGTTGCTGGCCACTTGCAGCTCCACCACCCCCCACGCATGTCGCCTTCACGTTGAAGGCGGCAGAGGGCGAAGCCATAGGGGTGGCTTCTGAGATGCACTTGGCTTTGCGGCTGTTGACAGAGTGTGTGTATATTTATAGATTCTGTTGTTTGCAGTAGTACTCACGTTCTGTCAAGCTGCGTCGTGCTGGTCGCCGAGACGCAGGAATCCAGGTTGATCGAGGACCAGCACGAGCGCGCGATGTTTACTGTATCGCCGTGTATCCATTTCGGTGCTGGTCATGAAGCCATCGGCTCGGAAGCCGGTGCTGGTCACGAAGAGAAAGTACGGTACGCCACTACATACAAACTCTTATATAAACCTAGGTACGTGGCTGCTGACTTGACGAAAGTAAACGGGCCGACGTGTTGGTTTCCAAGCTCGTGCTGGGCCGTGTCAACATTTGTTCCGCTGTGCCAGGGACGGGTCACTTTCGGGATCCGCCAATCAAAAGGCTGGAAATCCGCCCAATCAGCGACCGCCGATCTTAACGCCCATACATCTTGCGGATTGTATACCGCGACCACTTCAACCTGCACTTCAATTGGCACTGGCACCGCACCGCACCGCCTCGCCTCGCCTCGCTTCTCTCGCTTGCTCGACGCTCCATACTCGACTCGAGGCGAACGAAATTCGCACCAGAGCAGTCCGTTGCGGGGCTGCGGGTCCCACGTGTAAAGTCGGCAAACGCCGATTGAAGTGGCACCGGTCGTGGTTGTCTAGGACGGCTCGACCAGCACCAAGGGGGCTGCTCCTCCTCCTGCTACCAAAAAGAGTATTGGACGGTCTGAGGCTTTCGTGTGTGGCATCTCCCTTGGCGCCCGAGCCTACCGCCACTTGCCTAGACTATCGAGACGCTCTCTTCTGCAGCCAGCAGAGGCTGGTTGCATGCCGCCACCTTCAGCTCTCGTCCCGCTTCTTCCTCACTCTCAGTTTTGCCGGCAGCCCAGCACCTCTTGCAACGACTCGACAGCCATGTCTGACGCTCTATTGAGAGCCGAGGACCCGGTCGCGGCCGACGAGGATGTCCCGGGCGTCTACCGCTCGCTCAACTTCCGGTCGATCCAGGACCCGTACACCAACAAGGACGACGACATGATCAGCAGATATAGCACACTACGCGCAGAGAACCTCGACTCGATGCTCAATGGAGGCCTCGAGAACTTTTACAAGAAGTACCACCACCTCTCGCGAAAGGTGAACGTGCAGCTGCCGACGCCTGAAGTCCGCTTCGAGAACCTCAGCTTTTCGGCGATCGTGCCAGCCGAGAAGGCCAAGCAGGGAACGGTCGGGTCCTACCTCCGCAAGATTTTCACCCCATGGGACAAGCCCGCCATGATCACCAAGGACGTGCTGCACCCCATGAGCGGCGTGATCAAGCCTGGCACCATGACGCTCGTGCTCGCCAACCCCGGAGCTGGCAAGTCGACGTTCCTCAAGGCGCTGGCTGGCAAGCTCCAGGACAACAGCAAGACGACGATCGGCGGAGAGGTGACGTACTCTGGCCTTCGTGGAGACCAGATCGACCTGATCAAGCTCGCCGGACTCATTGATCAGACCGACAATCACATCCCGACGCTCACGGTGCGTGAGACGTTCAAGTTCGCCGACATGTGCATGAATGGCAACCCAGAGAACCAGCCTGAGGACGTGCGCGACATTGCTGCCCTCCGGACAGAGCTGATCCTGCACATTCTGGGTCTCAACAACTGTGCCGACACGGTGGTCGGCGATGCGTTGCTGCGTGGTGTGAGTGGCGGTGAGCGCAAGCGCGTGACCATCGGCGAAATTCTCGTTGGCGGTCAGAGCCTGTTCCTGTGTGATGAGATCTCGACGGGCCTCGACTCTGCGGCGACGTTCGACATCATCACCTCGCTACGGTCTTGGTGCCGCACATTGGGTGGCACGGTGGTGTGCGCCCTTCTTCAGCCTACGCCCGAGGTGGTCGAGCTTTTCGACGATATTCTCATGATCAACGAGGGTCATCTCATCTACCACGGTCCTCGCACGGAAATCCTCAACTACTTCCAGGAGCGTGGTTTCACTTGCCCACCGCGTACGGACCCTGCCGACTTCCTCATCGAGGTGACATCAGGTCGCGGTCGCAAGTATGCGAATGGCAACGTGGAGATCAGCAAGCTTGCGATCACGCCCGAGGAGTTTAACACGATGTTCTGCCAGTCGAGTATCTACAAGAAGACCCACGACATCATCAGCAAGGGTTTCAACGAGACCCTCTTGCTTGAAAAGCCCGAGGATTTCAAAAAAGCGAAGAGCGCTGCTAGCCTTGCTCGTTCCAAGGAGCAGTCGGAGTTCGGTCTCGCTTTCTGGCCAAGCACACTGTTGCTCTTGAACCGTCAGAAGACGATTTGGCTTCGTGATCGACCGCTGTTGTGGGGTAAGCTCTTCGAAGCCATGATCGTCGGTCTGGTGCTCGGTATGATCTACTACGAGGTCAGCTCGACGTACTACCTGCGCATGATGTTCTTCAGTGTGGCTGTGTTCCAGCGTCAGGCGTGGCAGCAATTGACAATCTGCTTTCACCTTCGAAAGGTGTTTTACAAGCAGCGGTCGCGTAACTTCTTCCGGACGATGTCGTACTCTATTGCCGAGAGTGTGGTACAGATTCCCGTGAACCTGTCGGTGTCGTTCCTCATGGGCACGTTCTTCTACTTCATGAGCGGTTTGACGCGGACGTTCCCACAGTACATCGTGTACCTGCTGATCCTGGTGGCGTTCCAGCATGCCATCGGCGCGTACATGTCACTGCTGAGTTCGATCTCGCCGACCATCACGTTTGGACAAGCTTGCGCTGGTATCTCTGTGAGTTTCTTCCTGTTGTTCTCGGGTAACATCATCCTCGCGGAGTTGATCCCGGACTACTGGATCTGGATGTACTGGTTTGATCCTCTGGCTTGGGCCTTGCGCAGTGTGATGCTGTCGGAGTTCAACGCTAGCCGCTACGACGATGGCACGGGCCACACGAAGCTGCTGAGTTTCTCGATCACTCAAGGATATGGCTACTGCTGGTTCGGCGTCGGTATTCTCATTGCGTACTACTTCATTTTCACGGGTCTGAACGCTGCTGCTCTCCATTTCATCCGCTATGAGAAGCATTTGGGTGTGACTGGTAAGACGACCAAGACGGATGCTGACGAAGATCCGAACGCCCATGTGTACGTGGAGGTGAAGACACCTGGTGGTGGAGTTGTGACTGCGCCAGCCCCTTCTGGCCCCGTTCGTGGCGGCGGTCTTCCGTTCGTGCCTGCGAACCTGTGCATCAAGGACCTCGACTACCACGTCACGCTTGAATCTGGTGTTGAGAAGCAATTACTGTACAGCATTACCGCTCACTTCGAGCCCGGCAAGATGGTTGCACTCATGGGATCGACGGGTGCCGGTAAGACGACGCTGATGGACGTCATTGCTGGTCGCAAGACTGGCGGCCGAATCATTGGTGAGATCATTGTGAACGGTGAACCCAAGAACCCTGCCAACTTCAGCCGTATCACGGCGTACTGCGAACAGATGGACATCCACTCAGAGGCTGCGTCGATCTACGAGGCACTCGTGTTCTCTGCGAACCTGCGTCTGCCGCCTAACTTCACGGAGGAGGAGCGCATGAACCTTGTGCATGAGACGCTGGATCTGCTAGAATTGTCCGCAATTTCGCACGAAATGGTGATGAACCTGTCTGTGGAGCAGAAGAAGCGCGTGACGATCGGTGTGGAGGTGGTTGCGAACCCCAGTATTCTGTTCCTGGATGAGCCTACGAGTGGTCTGGATGCTCGCTCGGCTCTGATTGTGATGCGTGGTGTGCAGTCGATTGCTCGCACTGGTCGTACTGTGCTTTGCACGATCCATCAGCCTAGTATCTCGATCTTTGAGCTCTTCGACGGTCTTCTGCTGCTTCAGCTTGGTGGTACGACTGCATACTTTGGCGACCTCGGCAAGGACTCTGTGACGATGCTGGAGTACTTTGCGTCGATTCCCGGCACGGAGGAGATCCGTCCTCAGTACAACCCTGCGACGTACATGCTGGAGGTGATTGGCGCTGGTATCGGTCGTGACGTGAAGGACTACTCGGTGGAGTACGCCAAGAGTGATTTGTGCAAGCGCAACCGTGAGCGAACACTAGAGTTGTGCAAAGTGTCTGACGAGTTTGTGAAGTTCTCGACGCTGAACTACGACCCGATTGCGACTCCGTTCTCGAACCAGATGAAGGAGCTGGCGAAGAAGCAGGCGTTGACATACTGGCGCAACCCGCAGTACAACTTCCTGCGTATCTTCCTGTACCCGCTGTTCGCGATCATCTTCGGCACAACTTTCTACCAGCTGGATGCGAGCAACCTGAAGAAGATCAACTCGCACATTGGTCTGATCTACAACAGTATGGACTTCATCGGTGTGCTGAACATGATGATGGTACTGGAGGTGACGTGTGCGGAGCGCGCGGTGTTCTACCGTGAGCGTATGTCGAACTACTACGGTCCGCTGCCGTACAGTCTGTCGCTGTTCTTCTCGGAGGTGCCGTACCTGTTTTTGGTGGTGTCTCTGTTCGTGGTGATCGAGTACTTCTTGGTCGGTTGGGACTCGGACGCTGACGTGTTCTTCTTCTACTGGTTCTGCTTCTACCTTTACACGTCGATATGCTCGTATGTCGGCCAGTGGATGGCGGTGTTGACTCCGAACGTGAAGGTTGCGAACGTGGCTGTCGGCGCCATCTCATGTATCTTCAACCTGTTCTCGGGCTACCTACTGCCGTATCCGAAGATGTACGGGTTCTACCGTTGGTTCACGTACCTCATTCCGTCTCGGTACTCGCTGTCTGCACTTGTTGGTTCTCAGCTTGGCGAGCGCGACACGATCGTGACCCTAACGACAGGTGCCAACGTGACGGTGTCGACATATATCAAAAACGAATACGACTTCCAGCCGGAGCATAAGCACTACTTCATGCTTGCGCTGATCATTTTCTGGGTCGTCATCCAGCTCTTCATCTACCTGACGCTCAAGTATGTGAGCCACCTCAAGCGTTGATCTCTTCGCCGTGCCTTGCCACGTTCCTCGAGGACTCGCTGTCTCCTAGCAGACGCCTTTTTTGCATTATCCCTCTCGTTCAGTAAAGCGTTTCATTTGCTTGGCATGCATCGGTGTTTATTCTCGTTGGGCTGCAACAACTTCAGCTTGAAGCTTTTGGCCGCCCTCACTGCAACACTGCCAGCATCGCGGCGTCATCGGCAGTCGCTCACCACGCAATGGTGGCCATCCATTGCCAGCGAGGTGGTTGAAGTCGAATCGGTCGTCGCCAAGTCGTCCATTTTCGAACGAGGCCGAATTTTGATCGTTTCTATGGCACGCGACAGTCGAGCACATCAACGTCAACGCGTACGTGGCCAGCAGCCACGCCATTCATCTTTGAAATGAGCCGCTACGAGGACCAGAAAGGAGCAAAGAGGCGCGGCCACGTCAACTCCTCCAGCATCGGCATGCTGGTCCGAAGGAGTTTGTCGCACGTAGCGTCGGTCATTTCAACAGTTTGTGGTCCGCTACTCCCCCGAGCAGACAGGCTCGAGAGGATTGGAGCTGGCGCAAGCGCTGCGGGGTGTACCACCGGTCCTCCCTCTTGCGTGGCGTGTTATGTGGTCGGAACGAGCTACAAGTGGTTGCAGCCCCCAGGCAGCCCCACACAGTTCAGCGAGCAATCGTAGGACAGCAGCGTGAGGTCACGATCGCAGCAGCAGCATCCACCGCGACGCAAGGGGCTCCTGGAAAGAGCGTCGCACCTGCTATGGCAGAGTTTCTTCTTCTACCTCGACTGCGAGGCAGTGTTTGAAGCTCCATGGATGCGTCTCCGGCCCCATGAGCTCCTTTGGTCCCCTGAAAGCAAAAGCGGAAGAGTTCGCTCTCTCACTCGCTCGCTCGCTCAACGCCGCTGGCCAAGCGTAGACAGACCTTCAGCCCATGGGAATCTGGACGCGTCCGAGCCAAAAGGATCGACACCAGTCGAGTCCCAGCGTAGCATGATCGAATAGAGGCGCAAGATACTTTTGTTGCGGCGTCAATTCCGTGACGGCGCCAGCGTGGCACACAACATACCGTAGAAGCGTGCTTGCCTTTCGTACTGGTCCTCAAGCGCGAGGATCGTGCTGGTCCTCGTCTCGTGCTGGTCCATGAGGTCGTACTGGTCCCGAGTTTGGTACGAATTTTCTGGACTTGGAAAGTGTATGGTACTGGGCCGCTCCTCGGGGTGCTAACGCAGCTTTAAGCTTATCTCTAAGCTTGTCTCTAAACGAATCTCAAAGCGAGCTCTAACGCTCTCGCAGCCTCCAGCCACGAATGCGAGCCAGCCGGTGCGCTCGCGCGTAGAGGACATGGCTGCACACGGACTCCACGCACGTGGACGGATGGAAAGCAAGATGGCAGAGCCCCCTCTCGCTTTGAAGCAGCGGATCTTGACGAAGATCGGCCAGCTGTATCTTTGCGGCTAACGCGAGCGCTAAAGCGCATGCTAATTCCCGCGCTAAGCATCTGTCCGCTCTCTGCCCATTGGACCAGCTTTGACAGCGTTGTTACGTTTCCGCGCGGGGTAGGGCTATTGGTACGTACCGACATCACTTGTCCAAAAACGCTGCAGTGCGTAGTTGACTTGCAATTAGTATACCATAAGCCCGCAGCGGGCGTGATATAAAAGGACTTCCCTCACGCGCAAAGCCGAGGCAAGTCGAGGGCACATAGGTACGTTTCAGGTGGTCCACTCCATATCCTTCAATCTCGGGTCTTGAAAAGCCGTGGAGGTGCCACTCTCAGCCGCGTATACAAACCGCTAGAGAGAAATCTACGTACGCGCCGAGTAAACGTCGGCGGCGGCGGCGCTCCTCGTGGGCGTTGCCTCAGTCTGCAATTTGCGCCCAAGGCCCCAAGCCAAGCCCCGCTCGAGCTTTCCCGACTCGGAGACAGGCGCCATGACCGACAAGGACGCGCTGCTGCGGCCCGAGGGCGACGACAAGGCGCTGCTGCGCGATGAGAACGACGGCGACGTGCCGGCGGTGTACCGGTCGCTCAACTTCCGGTCGATCCAGGACCCGTACACCAACAAGGACGACGACATGATCAGCCGCTACTCGACGCTGCGTGCCGAGAACCTCGACTCGATGCTGAACGGAGGCCTCGAGCGCTTCTACAAGAAGTACCACCACCTCTCGCGAAAGGTGAACGTGCAGCTGCCGACGCCCGAGGTGCGCTTCGAGAACCTCAGCTTCTCGGTCGAGGTGCTGGCCGAGAAGGCCAAGCAGGGAACGGTCGGCTCGCATCTGCGCCAGATCTTCACGCCGTGGAACAAACCCGCCACGATCACCAAGGACGTGCTGCACCCCATGAGCGGCGTGATCAAGCCCGGATCCATGACGCTCGTGCTCGCCAACCCCGGAGCTGGCAAGTCGACGTTCCTCAAGGCGCTGGCTGGCAAGCTCCAGGATGACAGCAAGACGACGATCGGCGGAGAGGTGACGTACTCGGGTCTGCGCGGTGACCAGATCGACCTGATCAAGCTCGTGGGTCTCATCGACCAGCGCGACAACCACATCCCGACGCTCACGGTGCGCGAGACGTTCAAGTTCGCCGACTTGTGTATGAACGGTCTGCCGGAGGACCAGCCGGAGGACGTGCGCGACATTGCTGCCCTCCGGACAGAGCTGATCCTGCACATTCTGGGTCTCAACAACTGTGCCGACACGGTGGTCGGCGATGCGTTGCTGCGTGGTGTGAGTGGCGGTGAGCGCAAGCGTGTGACGGTGGGTGAGATCCTCGTTGGCGGTCAGAGCCTGTTCCTGTGTGACGAAATCTCGACGGGTCTCGACTCTGCGGCGACGTTCGACATCATGCAGTCGCTGCGCACGTGGTGCCGCACGCTTGGTGGTTCATCGGTCGTGGCGCTGCTGCAGCCTACGCCCGAGGTCGTCGAGCTGTTCGACTACATTCTGATGGTGAACGAGGGTCATCTCATCTACCACGGCCCTCGCACAGAGATCCTCAACTACTTCCAGGAGCGCGGCTTCACTTGCCCGCCGCGTACGGACCCTGCCGACTTCCTCATCGAGGTGACGTCAGGTCGTGGTCGCAAGTATGCGAACGGCAACGTGGAGATCAGCAAGCTTGCGATCACACCGGAGGACTTCAACACGATGTTCTGCCAGTCGAGCATCTACAAGAAGACCCACGAGGCGATCAGCAAGGGTTTCAACGAGCACTCGTTCGAGAACCCAGAGGACTTCATCAAGGCGAAGAGTGTGGCGAACCTGGCTCGCTCGAAGGAGAAGTCGGAGTTCGGTCTTGCGTTCTGGCCAAGCACACTGCTGCTCTTGAACCGTCAGAAGACGATTTGGCTTCGTGACCGACCGCTGCTGTGGGGTAAGCTTTTCGAAGCCATGATCGTCGGTCTGGTGCTCGGCATGATCTACTACGAGGTCAGCTCGACGTACTACCTTCGTATGATGTTCTTCAGTGTGGCTGTGTTCCAGCGTCAGGCGTGGCAGCAGCTGTCGATCTGTTTCATGCTTCGCAACGTGTTTTACAAGCAGCGGTCGCGTAACTTCTTCCGGACGATGTCGTACTCGATTGCTGAGAGTGTGGTGCAGATTCCAGTGAACCTGTCGGTATCGTTCCTCATGGGCACGTTCTTCTACTTCATGAGCGGTTTGACGCGGACGTTCGTGCAGTACATCGTGTACCTGCTGATCCTGGTGGCGTTCCAACATGCCATCGGCGCGTACATGTCACTGCTGAGTTCGATCTCGCCGAGCATCACGTTTGCCCAGGCTTGCGCCGGTATCTCAGTGAGTTTCTTCCTGCTGTTCTCGGGCAACATCATCCTCGCGGAGTTGATCCCGGACTACTGGATCTGGATGTACTGGTTCAACCCCCTGGCTTGGGCTTTGCGCAGTGTGATGCTGTCGGAGTTCAACGCTAGTCGCTACGATGGTGGTGAAGGTCACACGAAGCTGCTGGGTTTCTCGATCACGCAAGGATACGGGTACCTGTGGTTCGGCGTGGCAGTTCTTATCGCATACTACTTCATTTTCACGGGTCTGAACGCTGCGTCACTGCATTTCATCCGCTACGAGAAGTACCTGGGTGTGACTGGCAAGACGACCAAGACGGATGCCGACGAGGATGCGGGCGACCACGTGTACGTGGAGGTAAAGACGCCTGGTGGCGGTGTGGCAGCGGCTGCTCCCAATCATGTTCGCGGCGGCGGTCTTCCGTTCGTGCCTGCGAACCTGTGCATCAAGGACCTCGACTACTACGTCACCCTGCCGTCGGGTGTGGAGAAGCAGCTTCTGTACGGTGTGACTGCTCACTTCGAGCCTGGCAAGATGGTTGCTCTCATGGGATCAACGGGCGCCGGTAAGACAACGCTGATGGACGTGATTGCTGGCCGCAAGACTGGTGGACGCATCGTTGGTGACATCATTGTGAATGGTGAACCCAAGAACCCTGCCAACTTCAGCCGCATCACAGCGTACTGCGAACAGATGGATATCCACTCCGAAGCCGCGACGATCTACGAGGCACTCGTGTTCTCTGCGAACCTGCGTCTGCCGCCTAACTTCACGGAGGAGGAGCGCATGAACCTTGTGCACGAGACACTGGATCTGCTGGAATTGACTACTATTTCGCATGAGATGGTTGGCAGTCTGTCTGTGGAGCAGAAGAAGCGCGTGACGATCGGTGTGGAGGTGGTTGCGAACCCCAGTATCCTGTTCCTGGATGAGCCCACGAGTGGTCTGGATGCTCGGTCGGCTCTGATTGTGATGCGTGGTGTGCAGTCGATTGCTCGCACTGGTCGTACAGTGCTTTGCACGATCCACCAGCCTAGTATCTCGATCTTCGAGCTGTTCGATGGTCTTCTGCTTCTTCAGCTTGGTGGCTACACGGCATACTTCGGTGACCTCGGCAAGGACTCTGTGACGATGCTGGAGTACTTTGCGTCGATTCCCGGCACGGAGGAGATCCGTCCTCAGTACAACCCCGCGACGTACATGCTGGAGGTGATTGGTGCTGGTATTGGTCGCGACGTGAAGGACTACTCGGTGGAGTACAAGAACAGTGAACTGTACCAGTCGAACTACGCTCGCACTGTTAAGCTTTGCGAGGTGTCTGACGAGTTTGTGAAGTTCTCGACGCTGAACTACGACCCGATTGCGACGCCGTTCTCGAACCAGATGAAGGAGCTGGCGAAGAAGCAGGCGTTGACATACTGGCGCAACCCGCAGTACAACTTCCTGCGTATCTTCCTTTACCCGCTGTTCGCGATCATCTTCGGTACGACGTTCTACCAGCTCTCGGCTGATAGCCTGAAGCGCATCAACTCGCACATCGGTCTGATCTACAACAGTATGGACTTCATCGGTGTGCTGAACATGATGATGGTGCTGGAGGTGACGTGTGCGGAGCGCGCGGTGTTCTACCGTGAGCGTATGTCGAACTACTACGGTCCGCTGCCGTACAGTCTGTCGCTGTTCCTGGCTGAGGTGCCGTACCTGTTTTTGGTGGTGTCTCTGTTCGTGGTGATCGAGTACTTCTTGGTCGGCTGGGACTCGAGTGCGAGCACATTCTTCTTCTACTGGTTCTGCTTCTTCCTGTATACGGCCATTTCAACTTTCACGGGCCAGTGGATGGCGGTGTTGACTCCGAACGTGAAGGTTGCGAACGTGGCGGTCGGTGCGCTGTCGTGTCTGTTCAACTTGTTCTCGGGCTACCTGCTGCCGTACCCGAAGATGTACGGGTTCTACCGTTGGTTCACATACCTCCTTCCGTCTCGGTACTCGCTATCGACGCTCGTGGGCTCTCAGCTTGGTGAGCGCGACACGATTGTGACGTTGACGACGGGTGAGAACGTGACGGTTGCCGAGTACATCAAGGACGAGTACGATTTCCAGCCGGAAAACAAGTACCATTACATGGCGGGCTTGATCGTCTTCTGGGTGGTGCTGCAGCTCTTCATCTACCTGACGCTCAAGTACGTGAGCCACCTCAAGCGGTAGGCGTCAGCTGTCTCGCATTCTTCCCAGTTTTTCATGCTGTGCTTCTTCGTGCTGCATGTATCTTTGACATTTGAGAGTCACGAATAATCTTCCTATACACGCAGTCGTTTGAATTTGGTTTGTCGTTGTGGCCTTTTTATGCAACTTCAACCTGTAGCAATGACAAACTGGTGGGGGTGATGCATCTCGTGCGAACGCGTTTTGCGCTTGGCTCTTTGCACGTGTTAGCCCATGGGATTTTCTGAATGCCGCATGCCAACTACAGTAGATGCCGCTGCGGATGACTTCTTGCTCGAAGTGGCAGCTCACCGCCTTTCAATTTCGCGCTTGAATGGGTTGGTGCCGTTAGTTGCAGAGAGCGAGCAAACGAGCGAGCGAGAGAGCTACAAACGCCAACCACGCTCGCTCACGAGGTCGGCGGTCTGACGCGGGCTTGGGAATAGAATATTGAAGGTGGCTCTATCGTTTGCCCTTTGATCGTGTCTGTGGATCTGCGGTCGGAAAAACTCGTGCTGCACACAGTTGCGGCGTCGAAGAGACCACCGATATTGCCTGCACCAAACGACTCTCTGGTCTTACGAGCAAATTTGTTTGGTCTCGCACCCCGAAGTCCACTGTCGTGCCGGACACGCGTGCTGGGCCCGTAGACCAGAGCCCGTCGCGCACCGGACTCGTCCGGGTCAAGGATCAGCACCGCCCTGCACCGCAACCAGATGAAATCAGCACACATGGAAATGCAGCACCAGCATGCTGACTCTAGATTATGTGGTGGTAGAGGGCCGACAGCAAACAGCTCGAGCAAGGCTTCGCGCTGGTCCTCTCATGGCTGGACTGTTCATGTATGCTGGAGCCGATCCAATGCCAATCATTGCTCCAAATGTTGCACTGTTCATGCACGGTTGGGAGCAGCTCGTGCTGGTTCCCAAGCGCGATGCTGGTCCCGAGGCGGCAGACGTTCGCACACATCTAGATTTCACGATACCGACACTGACCGACCGACCCGAGCCCCGTGGTAGCGGATGTAGGCAGAGGCAGCAGGCTTTGTATCACTTTTGTAGGCTTCGAAAGCCGCCTACTCTGGCCTGCCCAATGTTAGACAGTAAAACGTTGGAGGTGCGCCACGTTCGACTCGCTCATCTTTCTTCAGTCTTCAAATCGCCTCGTCGGCGCCCAGCTCCACCGAGACTCCATAGGAGCTCGGTCTTACTCTCGACGCAGGAGGCCCAGACCCGCTCGCCATGACGGACAAGAGCGCTTTACTCCGGTCGGAGCCGGCCGTTCAAGCTGAGGCCGATGTGCCGGCGGTGTACCGTTCGCTCAACTTCCGGTCGATCCAGGACCCGTACACCAACAAGGACGACGACATGATCAGCCGATACTCGACGCTGCGTGCCGAGAACCTCGACTCGATGCTCAATGGAGGCCTCGAGCGCTTCTACAAGAAGTACCACCACCTCTCGCGAAAGGTGAACGTGCAGCTGCCGACGCCTGAAGTCCGCTTCGAGAACCTGAGCTTCTCGGTCGAGGTGCTGGCCGAGAAGGCCAAGCAGGGAACGGTCGGCTCACATCTGCGCCAGATCTTCACGCCATGGAACAAACCTGCCATGGTCACCAAGGACGTGCTGCACCCCATGAGCGGCGTGATCAAGCCCGGATCCATGACGCTCGTGCTCGCCAACCCTGGAGCTGGCAAGTCGACATTCCTCAAGGCGCTGGCTGGCAAGCTGCAGGACGACAGCAAGACGACGATCGGCGGAGAGGTGACGTACTCGGGACTGCGCGGCGACCAGATCGACCTGATCAAGCTTGTGGGTCTCATCGACCAGCGCGACAACCACATCCCGACGCTCACGGTGCGCGAGACGTTCAAGTTCGCCGACTTGTGCATGAACGGTCTGCCAGAGGACCAGCCGGAGGACGTGCGCGATATTGCTGCGCTGCGCACAGAGCTGATCCTGCACATTTTGGGTCTCAACAACTGTGCCGACACGGTGGTTGGCGATGCGCTGCTGCGTGGTGTGAGTGGCGGTGAGCGCAAGCGTGTGACTGTGGGTGAGATCCTCGTTGGCGGTCAGAGCCTGTTCCTGTGTGACGAGATCTCGACGGGTCTCGATTCTGCGGCGACGTTCGACATCATGCAGTCGCTGCGCACGTGGTGCCGCACGCTTGGTGGTTCATCGATGGTTGCGTTGCTGCAGCCTACGCCCGAAGTGGTGGAGCTGTTTGACGATATCCTCATGATCAACGAGGGTCATCTCATCTACCACGGCCCCCGCACGGAGATCCTCAACTACTTCCAGGAGCGCGGCTTCACTTGCCCGCCGCGTACAGACCCTGCCGACTTCCTGATTGAGGTGACGTCGGGTCGTGGTCGCAAGTACGCGAACGGCAACGTGGAGATCAGTAAGCTTGCGATCACACCGGAGGACTTCAACACGATGTTCTGTCAGTCGAGCATCTACAAGAAGACACATGACATCATCAGTAAGGGTTTCAACGAGACCCTCTTGCTTGAAAAGCCTGAGGATTTCAAAAAAGCGAAGAGCGCCGCTAGCCTTGCTCGTTCCAAGGAGCAGTCGGAGTTCGGTCTTTCGTTCTGGCCGAGTACACTGTTGCTCTTGAACCGTCAGAAGACGATTTGGCTTCGTGACCGACCGCTGCTGTGGGGTAAGCTCTTCGAGGCTCTCATCGTCGGTCTGGTGCTCGGTATGATCTACTACGAGGTCAGCTCGACATACTACCTTCGCATGATGTTCTTCAGTGTGGCTGTATTCCAGCGTCAGGCGTGGCAGCAATTGACAATCTGCTTTCACCTTCGAAAGGTGTTTTACAAGCAGCGATCTCGCAACTTCTTCCGCACGATGTCGTACTCGATTGCCGAGAGTGTGGTGCAGATTCCAGTGAATCTGTCGGTATCGTTCCTCATGGGCACGTTCTTCTACTTCATGAGCGGTTTGACGCGGACGTTCGTGCAGTACATCGTGTACCTGCTGATCCTGGTGGCGTTCCAACATGCCATCGGCGCGTACATGTCACTGCTGAGTTCGATCTCGCCGACCATCACGTTTGCCCAGGCTTGCGCTGGTATCTCAGTGAGTTTCTTCCTGCTGTTCTCGGGCAACATCATCCTCGCGGAGTTGATCCCGGACTACTGGATCTGGATGTACTGGTTCAACCCCCTGGCTTGGGCTCTGCGCAGTGTGATGCTGTCGGAGTTCAACGCTAGCCGGTATGATGGTGGCGAAGGTCACACGAAGCTGCTGAGTTTCTCGATCACGCAAGGATACGGGTACCTGTGGTTCGGTGTCGCGGTGCTTATCGCGTACTACTTCATTTTCACGGGTCTGAACGCTGCGTCACTGCATTTCATCCGCTACGAGAAGTACCTGGGTGTGACTGGCAAGACGACCAAGACGGATGCCGACGAGGATGCGGGCGACCACGTGTACGTGGAGGTGAAGACGCCTGGTGGCGGTGTGGCAGCGGCTGCTCCCAGTCATGTTCGCGGCGGCGGTCTTCCGTTCGTGCCTGCGAACCTGTGCATCAAGGACCTCGACTACTACGTCACCCTGCCGTCGGGTGTGGAGAAGCAGCTTCTGTACGGTGTGACTGCTCATTTCGAGCCTGGCAAGATGGTTGCTCTCATGGGATCAACGGGCGCCGGTAAAACAACGCTGATGGACGTGATTGCTGGCCGCAAGACTGGCGGACGCATCGTTGGTGACATCATTGTGAACGGTGAACCCAAGAACCCTGCCAACTTCAGCCGCATCACAGCGTACTGCGAACAGATGGATATCCACTCGGAGGCCGCGACGATCTATGAGGCACTCGTGTTCTCTGCGAACCTGCGTCTGCCACCCAACTTCACGGAGGAGGAACGCATGAACCTTGTGCACGAGACACTGGATCTGCTGGAGTTGACTACTATTTCGCATGAGATGGTTGGCAGTCTGTCTGTGGAGCAGAAGAAGCGCGTGACGATCGGTGTGGAGGTGGTTGCGAACCCCAGTATCTTGTTCCTGGATGAGCCCACGAGTGGTCTGGATGCTCGCTCAGCTCTGATTGTGATGCGTGGTGTGCAGTCGATTGCTCGCACTGGTCGTACTGTGCTTTGCACGATCCATCAGCCTAGTATCTCGATCTTCGAGCTGTTCGATGGTCTTCTGCTTCTTCAGCTTGGTGGTTACACGGCATACTTCGGTGACCTCGGCAAGGACTCTGTGACGATGCTGGAGTACTTTGCGTCGATTCCCGGCACGGAGGAGATCCGTCCTCAGTACAACCCCGCGACGTACATGCTGGAGGTGATTGGTGCTGGTATCGGTCGCGACGTGAAGGACTACTCGGTGGAGTACAAGAACAGCGAGCTGTACAAGCGCAACTACGCTCGTACTGTGGAGCTGTGCAAGGTGTCTGACGAGTTCGTGAAGTTCTCGACGCTGAACTACGACCCGATTGCGACGCCGTTCTCGAACCAGATGAAGGAGCTGGCGAAGAAGCAGGCGTTGACATACTGGCGCAACCCGCAGTACAACTTCCTGCGTATCTTCCTTTACCCGCTGTTCGCGATCATCTTCGGTACGACGTTCTACCAGCTCTCGGCTGATAGCCTGAAGCGCATCAACTCGCACATCGGTCTGATCTACAACAGTATGGACTTCATCGGTGTGCTGAACATGATGATGGTGCTGGAGGTGACGTGTGCGGAGCGCGCGGTGTTCTACCGTGAGCGTATGTCGAACTACTACGGTCCGCTGCCGTACAGTCTGTCGCTGTTCCTGGCTGAGGTGCCGTACCTGTTTTTGGTGGTGTCTCTGTTTGTGGTGATTGAGTACTTCTTGGTCGGCTGGGACTCGAGTGCGAGCACATTCTTCTTCTACTGGTTCTGCTTCTTCCTGTATACGGCCATTTCAACTTTCACGGGCCAGTGGATGGCGGTGTTGACTCCGAACGTGAAGGTTGCGAACGTGGCGGTCGGTGCGCTGTCGTGTCTGTTCAACTTGTTCTCGGGCTACCTGCTGCCGTACCCGAAGATGTACGGGTTCTACCGTTGGTTCACATACCTCATTCCGTCTCGGTACTCGCTGTCGACGCTTGTTGGCTCTCAGCTTGGTGAGCGCGACACGATGGTGACGCTGACGACGGGCGAGAACGTGACGGTTGCCGAGTACATCAAGGACGAGTACGATTTCCAGCCGGAAAACAAGTACCATTACATGGCGGGCTTGATCGTCTTCTGGGTGGTGCTGCAGCTCTTCATCTACCTGACGCTCAAGTACGTGAGCCACCTCAAGCGGTAAGCAATTGAAGCCTTCCTGGACCGTCGCTTAGGACGGTCTCTTTTTTCATGTTTTGGACTTTAGTTTTGAACTTTAGTACGAGAGAGGTGAACGAATCCGTGTTGAGTTCTGCTTGACGTGGTGTGTGTTGCGATTCGTACTACTGTGGTTGGTTTGACCAGCACGGGTGATGTTGAAGCAAGCGTTCGGTTCGCGACCAGCACGAGGTGATGATCGTCATCCAGGGAGTATCTTGCGCGTTTCGAAGGCTGCATTGCGTAGTTCATGTAGCGATATGTCACCGCCGAGATGCTGCGCGATCTTCAAGCGTTGGTGCGGCCTTCTGCGAGCCCCCGGGAGTGGAAAAACGCGAAGCAACTGGAAAAGTATCTTTCCAGCATCCCCCAAGCGGCAACTTCAATCTTCAGACTCGTCGCTGATTGGTCCGTTGGTCACATCAGATCTCTAAAACAGCCGCTATCCGCCGCGACAATCCCACGACCGCGTGGACCAGCAGAAAGCGCAGGCGCCAGCCACCACTGCTCGGATGCCGCGTTGTAAACGCATGCCACGCTGCTCGTACCGTAGAGTATCCATGTAGACATGGCATCGCACGCTTTCACCACTCGCTTTCCACCATCGCAGACACGCTGAAAACCCGCGCTCCGGCAGATGGCGCGACTCGAAATTTGCGGCGGCTCTGCTCCGCGCGGCACTCACGCGGCCGCCAAAGATTCCGCTCCTCTTCCGCCCGTCTGTCAGCCGTGTGTTTGGCTTCGCAGCGTCGTGGCCAAGGCTGTACCTACACGGTGTGCCATAGCTACATGTGCGCGTTAAGGCCCGGCCTTAACGATAGAGCGGGCGATAGGGTTGTGGCGAGGACCTCTTTTTTGGGCTATCCGTCCCACTGTTTTGGGCAGCGTGTCGAGTAATCGTGCTGGTTTGTTAGGGTAGGGCTAGGGTCCTTTATTTTGGGGAAACAACTCTATCTCTCGTTTGGGCAACATGTCGCGTTCGGCTCCGCCAATCCGATCGCGTTCGGATACAATCGTCAAATGTCGCTTCGTCCTTTTCCTGGCCCAATTTGCCACCGCGGACATGAAAATGACGCTCGCCTTCCTGGCTGGCAGCGGATCCCTCTCTCTCTCTCTCTCTCTCTCTCTCTCGTCTCTCGTGGGCCCGAAGGTTCGCCAGCCCCCGCTCCGAGCTGCGAGCTCGCCACTCTGCAATTTGCGCCTCGCCCCGGACCCCGCAAGCCCGCGACGCGACCCAAGTCAGAGCCGCCGCTTTTCCCCATCAAGAAAAGTTTTTCTTTTTGTTTTGTGAGATTTTCTGGGGGGAAGTGAGACCGACATGACCGACAAGGCCGACCTCCTGCGTCCAGAGGACGACAAGGCGCTGCTCCGAGATGAGATGGAAGCAGAGGTGCCCGCCGTGTACAAGTCGCTCAACTTCCGGTCCATCCAGGACCCGTACACGCACCGCGATGATGACATGGCCTCCCGCTACTCGACGCTGCGCGCTGACAACCTCGACAACATGCTCTCGGGCGGACTCGAACGCTTCTACAAGAAGTTCAACCACCTCTCGCGCAAGATCAACCTGCAGCTGCCCACGCCCGAGGTGCGCTTCGAGAACCTCAGCTTCTCGGTGCAGGTCCCGGCGGAAGCCAGCAAGGACGGTACGGTTGGATCCTACATGCGCAAGGTGCTCACACCATGGAACCGCCCAGCGACGGTCACCAAGGACGTGCTGCACCCCATGAGCGGTATCATCAAGCCTGGCTCGATGACGCTTATCCTTGCCAACCCTGGTGCGGGCAAGTCGACGTTCCTCAAGGCGCTGGCTGGCAAGCTGGACAAGAAGAACGTCGGTGGCGAGATCACGTACTCGGGCCTCCGTGGCGACCAGATCGACCTGATCAAGCTTGTGGGTCTTGTCGACCAGACGGACAACCACATCCCGACGCTCACAGTGCGCGAGACGTTCAAGTTTGCGGACCTGTGTATGAACGGACTGCCGGACAACCAGCCAGAGGAGATGCGTGACATTGCTGCGCTGCGCACGGAGCTGTTCATCCATATTCTTGGTCTGATGAACTGTTCGGACACCGTTGTTGGCGATGCGCTGCTGCGTGGTGTGAGTGGCGGTGAGCGCAAGCGTGTGACTGTGGGCGAAATGCTTGTGGGAGGTCAGAGCCTGTTCCTGTGTGACGAGATCTCGACGGGTCTCGATTCTGCAGCGACGTTTGACATCATGAAGTCGCTGCGCACGTGGTGCCGTACGCTTGGTGGCTCATCGATAGTTGCGCTGCTGCAGCCTACGCCAGAAGTGGTGGAGCTGTTTGACGATATCCTGATGGTCAACGAAGGACACCTGCTGTACCATGGTCCGCGCACTGAAATTCTGGACTACTTCCACGAGCGTGGTTTCACTTGCCCGCCGCGTACGGATCCTGCCGACTTCCTCATCGAGGTGACGTCGGGTCGTGGTCGCCAGTATGCGAACGGCATCGTTCCTGTCGAGAAGCTTGCTATCACGTCGGAGGACTTCAACAACCTTTTCTGTCAGTCGAGTATCTACAAGCAAACTCACCAGGCGATCAGCAAGGGTTTCAACGAGCACTCGTTTGAGAACCCAGAGGACTTCATCAAGGCAAAGAGTGTGGCTAACCTGGCTCGCTCGAAGGAGAAGTCGGAGTTCGGTCTCGCTTTCTGGCCGAGCACGAAGCTTCTGCTGAACCGTCAGAAGACGATTTGGCTTCGTGACCGACCGCTGCTGTGGGGTAAGCTTTTTGAAGCCTTGATTGTCGGATTGATTCTTGGTATGATCTACTACGAAGTCAGCTCGACGTACTACCTTCGCATGATGTTCTTCAGTATCGCCGTCTTCCAGCGCCAGGCGTGGCAACAGATCACGATTTGCTTCCAGCTGCGAAAGGTGTTCTACAAGCAGCGATCGCGCAACTTCTTCCGGACGATGTCGTACTCGATTGCCGAGAGTGTGGTACAGATTCCTGTGAACCTGTCGGTTGCACTGATTCTGGGCACGTTCTTCTATTTCATGAGTGGCCTCACCCGAACGTTTGCCAAGTACATCGTGTACCTGCTGATCCTCGTATGCTTCCAGCATGCTATCGGCGCGTACATGACGCTGCTGAGTTCGGTTTCGCCGAGCATTACCTTTGCGCAGGCTTGCGCTGGTATCTCTGTGAGTTTCTTCCTGCTGTTCTCGGGTAACATCATCCTCGCGGAGCTGATCCCGGACTACTGGATTTGGATGTACTGGTTCAACCCGATGGCTTGGGCCCTGCGCAGTGTCATGCTGTCGGAACTCACCTCAAGCCGTTACGATGGTGGTGAAGGTCATACGAAGCTGCTGAGTTTCTCGATCACCCAGGGCTCTGGCTACCTGTGGTTCGGCGTCGCTATTCTTCTGGCGTACTACTTCATTTTCACGGGTCTTAACGCCGCGGCTCTCCACTTCATCCGCTACGAGAAGCATCTTGGTGTTACAGCAAAGCCAGCAAAGAAGGAGGATGAGGGAAGCGATGAGGTTTACGTCGAGGTCGCTACCCCTGGTGCAATGCCTGAAGGACAGCCGCGTGGTGGTGGTCTGCCGTTCGTGCCCGCAAACCTGTGCATCAAGGACCTCGACTACTACGTCACCCTGCCGTCGGGCGAGGAGAAGCAGTTGCTTCACGGCATCACCGCTCACTTCGAGCCTGGCAAGATGGTTGCTCTCATGGGATCAACGGGCGCCGGTAAGACGACGCTGATGGACGTGATTGCTGGCCGCAAGACTGGCGGACGCATCGTTGGTGACATCATTGTGAACGGTGAACCCAAGAACCCTGCCAACTTCAGCCGCATCACAGCGTACTGCGAACAGATGGATATCCACTCGGAGGCCGCGACGATCTACGAGGCACTCGTGTTCTCTGCGAACCTGCGTCTGCCACCCAACTTCACGGAGGAGGAACGCATGAACCTTGTGCACGAGACACTGGATCTGCTGGAGTTGACTACTATTTCGCATGAGATGGTTGGCAGTCTGTCTGTGGAGCAGAAGAAGCGCGTGACGATCGGTGTGGAGGTGGTTGCGAACCCCAGTATCCTGTTCCTGGATGAACCTACGAGTGGTCTGGATGCTCGGTCGGCTCTGATTGTGATGCGTGGTGTGCAGTCGATTGCTCGCACTGGTCGTACTGTGCTTTGCACGATCCACCAGCCTAGTATCTCGATCTTCGAGCTGTTCGATGGTCTTCTGCTTCTCCAGCGTGGTGGCTTTACCGCTTACTTTGGCGACCTCGGCAAGGACTCTGTGACGATGCTGGAGTACTTTGCGTCGATTCCCGGCACGGAGGAGATCCGTCCTCAGTACAACCCTGCGACGTACATGCTGGAGGTGATTGGTGCTGGTATTGGTCGCGATGTGAAGGACTACTCGCTGGAGTACAAGAACAGTGAGCTGTACCAGTCGAACTATGCTCGCACTGTTAAGCTTTGCGAGGTGTCTGACGAGTTTGTGAAGTTCTCGACGCTGAACTACGACCCGATTGCGACGCCGTTCTCGAACCAGATGAAGGAGCTGGCGAAGAAGCAGGCGTTGACGTACTGGCGCAACCCGCAGTACAACTTCCTGCGTATCTTCCTGTACCCGCTGTTCGCAATCATCTTCGGCACGACTTTCTACCAGCTCTCGGCTGATAACTTGAAGCGCATCAACTCGCACGTCGGTCTGATCTACAACAGTATGGACTTCATCGGTGTGCTGAACATGATGATGGTGCTGGAGGTGACGTGTGCGGAGCGCGCGGTGTTCTACCGTGAGCGTATGTCGAACTACTACGGTCCGCTGCCGTACAGTCTGTCGCTGTTCCTGGCTGAGGTGCCGTACCTGTTTTTGGTGGTGTCTCTGTTCGTGGTGATTGAGTACTTCTTGGTCGGCTGGGACTCGAGTGCGAGCACATTCTTCTTCTTCTGGTTCTGCTTCTTCCTGTACACGTCGGTGTGCACATTTGCAGGCCAGTGGATGGCGGTGCTGACGCCTAACGCGAAGGTTGCGAACGTGGCGGTCGGTGCGCTGTCGTGCCTGTTCAACCTCTTCGCTGGTTACTTGCTGCCACTCCCTCAGATGCACGGCTACTACAAGTGGTTCACGTACATCATGCCTTCGCGGTATGCGCTGTCGACACTTGTGGGCTCTCAGCTTGGTGAGCGTGACACGATTGTGACGCTGACAACGGGCGAGAACGTTCCGGTGTCGACCTACATCGAGGACGAGTACGACTTCCAACCCGACAACAAGTACCACTACATGGCGGGCCTGATTGTGTTCTGGGTCGTGCTGCAACTTTTCATCTTCCTGACGCTCAAGTACGTGAGCCACCTGAAGAGATAAGGCGACGTCGCGCGGTTGGAGCGCGGTGCGATCACAGCTTAGTTTGCCGAGCGCATGAGTACATAAAGTGATGAACTTGAGAATTTTGATCTTCATAGTCATTTTCTTTGTTGGTTGCGAGTTGGTACGTGAGTGATGCTGGTAACATGTTGGAGCCGACACCACACTACAGGGACGACGGAGTAGTTGATGCGGCTATCACTCAGCACCTGCTCTCC